>JAPKLW010006772.1:0-16562 GCA_026898455.1 Plectranthus barbatus
CGATGACACAAGAGATTGTGAAGGAACCCGGGTCTTCCCTTTTGATCGGCATCTTCTTTTGGATGATGGCGCTGCACTCTTCGAACAGGTTGACCGTCTCGTGCTCCAAGAACGGTCTTTTATGAGAAACCATGTCTTTCAGAAACTTGATGTACCCGGGCATTTCTTGAAGAGCTTCTACCAATGGGATGTTGATATGCACCTTCTTCATTGTCTCCAGGAATCGTGCATACCTTTCGTTCATCTTGGTCTTGGCGAACCGCTGCGGATAGGGCAGAGGCGGTTTATACATTGGCAGAGCAAGGGCGGCCATCGATCGACGAGTATTAGCGTCGGTCGATGGATGTTTTGCTACTTCATCGATCGACGGAGGAGTTTCGTCGATCGACGGAGCTTCTCCTTCTTCCTCGGCTTCTCCTTCATCTCGGGTGTCTGTCCCTGCTTGCTTGGGCCCTTCGTAGGTTTTGCCCCCTCTTAGAGTTATAGCGTTCACCTGGTTCCTCTGATTCTGATTCTTGGGGTTGACCTGAGTGATGCTCGGAAGTTGTCCCGGCTTGTGTTTAGTTCCAAGGGCATCGGCGATCTGGCTGACTTGATTTTCGATGATCTGTACGTGCTTTTGCACCTGGTCCACTTTTGTGTTCACCCCCGAAATTTCCTGCTTCAGCTTGGCTACAGTATCGGTGGAGCCTTCCATGAATTTAGCCAAAATCTCCTCGAGATTTGGCTTCTTCTTCTCCACTATTACTCCGTCTTGTACGGCAAATCCTAGAGGTGGTTGCTCTGCAGCTTGAGGGTTTGCATAGGAGAATCCAGGGTGATTCCTTGCGTGATTGAAGGTGTAGGGCTGGTTATTCTGCTGATTGTGTTGCTGATATCCTCCTCGGTAGTTGTGTTGATAACCGCCCCTTTGAATGAAATTCACCTCAGCATTGTCTTCCTCGGTTGGACCCTGCACTGCTTCAACTGCAGCAACTGTTTTCTCCTGCTTCAGATTAGCAAACTCTTCCCTGAGCTTTTTCAGCTCGGCTGCCAAATCGGGTTGCTCGGCAACTTTTTCCACCTCTGTTTCCACTACTTTCTCGACAGCTTTCACAGGCCGAGTTCGGCTTGAGGACCACCGTTGAGTGTTGTTGGCCATCTTTTGGAAAAACTCCATGGCCTTTTTCCCACTTTTCGTCATGATTGTGTCTCCTAGAGTGGTGTGCACCAATTTGGCTGTCTTATCATTGAGCCCTTCATAGAACGCCTCAGCTTGTTCTCCTGGCAGAAAACCATGTCCGGGACAGGCTCTCAGCAGCTCTTTGAATCTTTCCCACGCCTCACTGAAGCTCTCGTCAGGCCTTTGAGCGAACCTGATGATTTCTTTCCATTTTTGCCTGATAACATTCGGAGGGAAAAAGTTCCCTAGAAACTCGTTCCTCAATTCGGTCCACGTGCCTATGCTTCCTTTGTCCAGTGCGGTGAACCATGATTGTGCTTTATCCCTCAGAGAGAATGCG
Organism: Plectranthus barbatus; assembly: GCA_026898455.1. NCBI lineage: Eukaryota > Viridiplantae > Streptophyta > Magnoliopsida > Lamiales > Lamiaceae > Plectranthus > Plectranthus barbatus. The sequence continues at coordinate 1,503 of JAPKLW010006772.1, forward strand.
AACAGACGCATTCGGATGGCACTCTTGCTGACTCCTCCTATTTTTACAGTGTTGATGAACTTGTCCAAATGCGCATAGGGGTCCTCAGTAGGTCTTCCTCCGAATTGATTTTGTTGCACCATCTGCACCAATCCGGTCTTCAGTTCAAAATTGTTGTCATTGATGCCAATCTTGAAGTCAGTCTCCTTGAACGTTTGTACCGGTTCTGCATGGCTTCCTCCTCTTCTTCATCGTCGGATTCCTCTGGAGGGTCCTGATTGTCTTCTTCTTCAATGTCGGGATTGTCCTCAAACAGCGGGTTATGGCGAAGATCCCTTCCATTCGGATTTTTCCTCTCGAGGTCTTTCTCCAGATTGTACTGTTGGATTGGCGCCCTCATAGCTTGGACCTCTTGGAGAAGCACAGCCTGCTCCTCTGCAGTTAGCACTGGTGGTTGCGGTTGAATAATCGGTTGTGGCACGTTATCTCCCATTGTTTGATTACTCGAGCCTTCCTGAGCACGCTTTTTCCTTCGGATCTTTCTGCAAGTGGCTTCAATATCCGGGTAATAATGAAGCGGGTCCTTTCCTCGAGCTCTTGTACTCATGCACTACCTGTACAGCAAAGGAGGTAGTGAGGTAAAACAGAGAATAAACGAAACGAACTGAATTAAGAAAACTGAGCTTCTGAAACGACAAAGGCGTCGATCGACGAGAAGAAGATGTCGATCGACGAAAAGAAAATAACTTCGTCGATCGATGCGAACTAGCGTCGATCGACGGGAAATACGAAAAATATGAGAAAAATTCAGAAAGTACGAAAATTACAGCCGAAAGCAATATTTCAGTCACAGACTTAATAGTAAGATTAATTCTATTCTTTCCCTGGCAACGGCGCCAAAATTTGATCGCATATATTTTTTTAACCCGCGACTTAGCAAAGCTAATAATATAGCGGCAAATAAAATTATCGATCCCTCAGAGAAAGAAATAACGAAAAACCTTAAGTACTAAGTCGAACGTTCTTGAAAACACTGATTAGGAAAATCAAATAAAAAGTTTTGTTGTTTTGAAAATCGCAGTATTTGCTAATGGAAATTAAACAGGAAATTTAAAAAGCTTTTGAAGTCAAATAAGAGAAGCACAGATTCCAGGGATATCTACCTATCAAGTGTGACATGTATGAATGAATTGATTAATTCCCAATTTTAATTCCTCTTCGTAGTGAAACATCAGAAAATTATTACGAACTTCTTTGTTGGACAATTCGTAAAGTAGATTAATTAACTACCTATCTCCGCTCGGTCTCAAGATAAATTAACTAACTCCAAAGATCTACAGATTTATTCCTACAATTAATCTCCTATAGTTACGACAAGAAATCAAATTATATTGTGAAGATCTCTTTCGATTGAAAACTATCACAGTTACGTCTCAAGTAATCAACTAGATAATCCTAAGATGTGATCAGCAAATCAGAATTATGAATGAGCACAGATTTCACAAACTACGAAGGGAAGGGGAAAATAATTCAATTAATCATAACAAGCATACGTTGATAGTTCGAAACCCTAGAATCTGAGAAAGGATTTAGTTACACATATTCACGGTAATATTCATCATAGAAAAATACAACCTGAATTGCATAAAACTGAAATCCGGAAATCTTCCCGTAAAAACTTGTCTTCAAACATAAAACTCTAAAAACTCTTCAATAATAAATTCTTGTAATTGCTCTAACTCTTTTCTCTCTCTAACTCTGGTCTCTCTCCTTTCAAAAAATGAATTTACATGAATATTTATAGAGGTGAATGATGTATCCAGTAGTATCTAGGGTTAGATATGCCTTTATCTCCAAATTAGATCCAGACTAGGATTCCCGCATGCGCGTCGACCAAGGCTGTTTGGCGTCGATCGCTGGACCTGGAACCTCCTCGTCGATCGACGAGGATTGGCAGCGATCGACGCTGACTTTCCTTCCGTCGATCACCTTTTTCCCTTCGTCGAGCGCTTGGCGTGCTTTGCCTCATCGATCGACGAGCCTCTTCGTCGATCGACGGGGTGCTGAAACTGGAATTCTAATCCTTCTCTGTTTTTCGACTAAAAACCTGCATGATTTATCAAACACGACATTCCAAGTACAAAATTCAATTCATGCACGAAAATGATATATAAAACGATCTAAACACTACACAATCAGTCAAAGAACAATAAGATAAGTTGGTGAAAATCCTAACTTATCAACTCCCCCAAACTTAAACCATTGATCGTCCTCGATCAATTCACAGAAAAGAATTCCAATCAAATGCAGATACAAGTGTGCAATGCCTCACAAGCCTCTTTTGCAATCTAAGTTTCACTTATTCACAAAAATCATGCAATCCAAACAAATTCTTATTGGTAAACTATCGAGGAGAAACCTCACCGGGCAGTGTTTGCACTCATCGCTCAATCAAGCAAAAGGATTTTGAAATTCACACAATCAAAGTTTTAGTTTATTTCACCATAGGTTTGACAAATTTCTCATCTCTCCACTGCTTGTTAGTGTGGCTTTTCAGGGAATCAGAAAGGTCTTTATTCGGTTGTAATGTGGCTCACCTAATAGGTAGGATATTTTTGGCTAAGTGACTCAAAATATTTCAATCAAACCCAAAGACCCAAGCATAACCACATCATTTTTCTATTTTCACACACAATCTTGTTCTTCCCCCCCCTTTTTTTTCATCATTCTCGGGGTTCCTAAGAACTTGCTCTAAGTTATTTATGAACAACATAAGTAAGTTTCCCTCATTTTCTTTCTTTTTCACCAATGTTCATTTTTTCTAACTTTTCCCATGGAAACCCCTAAAAATTTTTCTTTTCTCTCCTTGATTTTTTTTTCGCACATGGCCTCACATCACATTCCCACAATTCACACCATCCAATAAATCACAATCATCTTATTCATCAACCCTTCTAATCAAAGAAAAAAATTCATTCAAGGCTCAAAGGGGCTACAAATGAAGATTTAAGGTTAGTGTATGGGAAATGGGCTACGAAAGAACATGCCTAAAATCATTTTCACCCTATTACCACACTTAATGCAACCTCAAGAGAGAAATTTGTCAAATTCTAGGAAATAAGTCTAACAACTTTGTCACTCATCAAACAAAAAAAATGGCACAAATTCCTCACAAGGTAGAAATTTTCGTTACTCCTCAATAATTATCCAATTTCGAACAGTTATCATGCAAGAATTTAAGTTTCAAAGATCAACATATCAAGCAAAACAACTCCTATCATTGGCTACTCTATCACACAGATTATCATTCTTAATTAGCAAATATCTCGATTATCAACCAACAATTCTAGTTTAAGTAAAGACAATTAAGTAGTCATAACACCATCATAATCAAAAAGTTCCGACTGTCCTATGTTCAAAAGCTCCTAAACAATGCTCAGACTATTCACTTAGAACAAGTACCACAATTCAAGAGTTCAAAAATACTAATTTTAAGTAAAAGGCCTTGCAGAGAGGAATTGTTCACACTGAAGCAAAAGAACAAGGATGGTGATGGTTAAAAAAACAAAATCAAAAACAAAAACAGAAAAACAACAAAACAACAAAAATAAAAAAAAATAGGAAAATGAAAACAAACAAACGTTTCCCTTTTCCTATCCTCATCCCCCCAAACTTGTTTCACTCGAAGGAGTGGAAAAGTTTGAAAGTTAGATAAGGAAAAAGGAAACGGTACCTCATTCCTCCTCCGGAGGATCCTCCATCTCGACATCGGGAGATGGCCACACGGGCAGTCGCCGTCGGCGGTCTTGTCCCTCTCTCTGCCGGCGTAGGTAGACGGACTCAGGTTGCGTGTTCAGGAGGAGTCGCTGCATCTGAACGTCGAGGTTATTCAACCTCGTGTTCACATTCTGTCGAAAATCTGCCTGTCGTGCGTGCTCTGCTGCATGCAAATCAGCCTGCTGCTGTATAAACTGGTAGATCGTCGCCAGATCCACCCCGAAAGATGAAGACTCTCCCGAGAAGTGGCGTAGCGGCCGTCTGCCTGTCCGGTCAGGGCTGTGCTCTCCTCTTTCGTCATCCTGAGGTTCCTCCTCCTCGGGCATTTCTGGGGGCGTCTGCGGCGGTCGCTGGTCTGGCTGGGTCAGTGGTCGGTGTCGAAGTCTGGAGGTACCTGGGCCTCCTTGTGCTCCGACCATTAGCCTCAAGTGGGCGGGTGTGCTCATCAACCAATTATCACGGAAGTGATAATCGGTGACGTGAGTGAGGTCACGTTGTGGAAGTGGAAATCTGTCCCCATTGGACATCCGTAAAGACCAACCTGATTCTCGTGGTGAAAGCATCAACTTCTTCACCAGAGTCCCAGTGCCGAGCCCTCGGTTGTCGTCCTCAAGCGACTCGATTTGTGTCAAATTGATCCCCACATGCTCCGCAATCGGGGTGATCAATCCCCCGCTCCAAATGTTGCCTATGGTGGCCTTGATCTGATGCCGCCATTGGTCCATGACTAGCACCACGAAGCTAAACTGCTCCCCCGTCAGCATGCAATTGAGGGCAAAAAGTTCCCCCACTCTTACTTTCCCGCTCTCATGTCTGCCGGTGATCGACACCCCCATGCATCTCTGAAGATATCTGAAAACTGGGTTGTCGATGGAGGACGCTTTCAAAGTCCCCGAGTCAAACTCCCACAGGTCTTCTTTGGCATCAGATGCAATTTGGGACCAGAAGCGGGCAATGTCGAAGTGTGGGGGGAGAAAACCGACCCCCCCAACACGGACTCCCCAGATTTCTTCAAGCTCGTCCCTTGGAATTTCGTAGTACTGGTTCAGAAGCTGGAAACCAATTGTGGTCGGCTCTGATTCCGGCTGAACCTCGAAGACACGGAGTGAAGAAAAAAACTCCAGGACAAGCGACGGGTATGTCGGCCAGTGGGCTGTCATCCAAGCATTCCAATCAATTCTCTGCAAGAGATCCTCTACATCTGCTCGGATTCCCAGCAATTGCATTGTCTCCGGGCATGGGTAAAGTGTCTGCCGGATAGTGAACTCATCTCCTGAGAATTTTCTGTATCGCCTCTCATGAGCTTGTTTGGCGAATGTGGGTCGAAAATCCATGGTCAAACTGCAAGGGTAGTGGAAAAATTTGTCAAAGTTCATCACAATTCCTTACAAAATTTCCAATGTAAGTGCATCCAATTGTGCAAAAATCCACAGAAACAAACCTACCCATGCAAAATTGATTCGACATTCATGCAATTCAAACTCTATCCTAGCATACCACCTTTTTGTTTGACAGAATTTATCCCAGAAATAACAAAACTAGAATAACACCCCCAACTAGAATCATCCCCCAAACTTTCGTACGTAGAAATCAATGAAATTCAAGCAGCAAACCAGTCACAAGTAAGCACATCGACTAAAACGACTAACCATATCGAATAATCACAAAGAATAGCAACGAAATTGACAAAATTGCAAAAATGAAAACAAGGGCTCCAAATTCAATTTTTATCAAAAATCATGCTCAAATCCTTCAAAACATGTGAAATAATCGAAGAGAAGAGTGTTAGGATACATACCGTGGTTGGTTGTGACGAATTTGGAGAGAAAAAATTCGAGGTGGTATTTAGGAGAGTGAGAGAGGCGTGCGTCGTGTGTTTGTGAAGAAGAAATGAGAAAAAGTGGGTTTTAAACCCGCCTCTGTCCGGCCTCAGAAACCCTCGCGTCGATTGACGAGGCATTTCCGTCGATCGACGAAGGTGAAAGCATTGAACTCGATCGACGTGGAGGAATTTCCTCGTCGATCGATGCCAAAAAGCTGCGATCGACGTGGCCCGACAGATGACTGGACCTGAAACAATTCGAAAAAGAAAAAATGAAACTCAACTGACTCGACTTGACTGAATTGAAAATAACTGAAATAAATAAAGCAGGAAACTGTTGGGTTACCTCCCAACCAGTGCTTGGTTTATTGTCGCTAGCTCGACAATACCTGAGTTTATTTTTTTCAAGGGCGGTTCAAGTAATACTTCTCCACTGCTTCGATCTGAAGAGGGGTGAAGTATGGTTTCAGGTTTTGCCCATTCACTTTGAAATTCTTTCCATCTTGGCCAGCTAATTCAACTACACCGTTCATGAATTGGCAGATCACGGTGTATGGTCCGGCCCACTTTGACTGCAGCTTTCCGGGCATGAATCGAAGACGGGATTTGAAGAGGAGAACTTTGTCACCTGAATGGAAAACATGCGAGCGGATCTTTTTGTCGTGGAATCTCTTCGCTCGATTCTTATAAATGACGTTGTTCTCATAGGCTTTGTCCCGAAAGTCTTCTAATTCATTCAGTGCCATAGCACGTTCTTCTGCAGCTGTCCTCCAATCCAAATTTAATTCCTTCACTGCCCTCCAAGCTTTGTGCTCCATCTCGACGGGAAGATGACATGACTTTCCAAAAATCAGCTGATATGGAGATGTCCCAATCGGTGTTTTGTAGGCGGTGCGGTAAGCCCAAAGTGCATCATCGAGAAATGCCGCCCAATCCTTTCTTTGCTTTACCGTCTTCTCCAAAATCTGCTTGATTTCTCTATTGGATAGTTCCGTCAACCCATTCCCTTGAGGGTGATATGGGGTGGTAACGCGGTGCTTTACTCCGTACATAGCAAGAAGAGAAGAAAGCCATCGATTACAAAAATGTGATCCCCCATCACTTACCAGGGCTCTTGGTGTTCCGAATCTTATGATGAGCTTTTGCAGGAACTTGACGATGACTTTGTGATCGTTGGTGGTTGTCGGAATGGCTTCGACCCAACGTGATACGTAGTCCACCGCCAATAGAATGTATGTGAATCCTTGCGATGGCGGGAAGGGTCCCATGAAGTCGATCCCCCAGACATCAAATATTTCAACTTCAATTACCGGAGTCTGTGGCATCTCATCCCTCCGCGAGATGTTGCCGGTCCTCTGGCAGCGATCACAGCCCGTTATCCATCCGCGACAGACTTCGTAGATGGAAGGACAATAGAACCCGCTTGCAAGAATTTTGAAGGCAGTCCGGTTGGCTGAATGGTGGCCACCAGTAGGAGATGAGTGGTAGGCTTTGACGTTCTCGCTTCTTTTTCTGTCCTTGATCTCCAATTCGAACTCTTGCAACAGCAGTATCCATCGGATCAGTCTGGGCTTGGCATCTTGTTTTTCAAACAGGTACCTGATTGCTGCATGGTTGGTGTAGACAATGGTCTTTGAGCCTATCAGATAAGACCGGAACTTGTCGAAGGCATACTGAACCGCAAGCATCTCCTTTTCCGTCGTGGTGTAGTTGCATTGGGCCAGATTCATGCTCTTGCTGGCGTATTGAATCACATGGAAAAGTCTTCCTTTCAGTTGGCCCAGAACTGCTCCAACAGCATAATCGCTGGCGTCGCACATCAATGTGAAGGGCTCTTCCCAATCTGGTGCGGTAAGGACTGGTGTAGTTACCAGTGCTTCTTTCAGCTTCTCAAATGCCTTCAGACATTCTTCGTCAAAAACGAAGGACACGTCCTTCTCCAGTAAGTTACACAAGGGCCGGGACACCTTTGAGAAGTCTTTGATGAACCTCCTATAGAATCCTGTATTACCCAGGAAGCTTCGGACGGATTTGACATTTGTTGGTGGTGGCATCTTCTCAATAGCTGTCACTTTGGCTCGATCTACTTCCAATCCTTCGGCTGACACTCGATGTCCCAACACGATTCCTTCCCGAACCATGAAATGGCATTTCTCCCAATTGAGGCACAGGTTTGTTTCGGTGCATCTCTCAAGTACAGTAGCCAAATTCTGCAAACAGACATCAAATGAGCTACCAAAAACCGAGAAGTCATCCATAAATACCTCCATGATGTCCTCGATCAAGTCGTGGAAGATTGCCGTCATGCATCTCTGGAAGGTGGCCGGTGCATTGCATAGTCCAAAGGGCATCCGTTGGTAGGCAAACACTCCATATGGACAGGTGAATGCCGTCTTGTGTTGATCTTCAGGAGCCACAGCTATCTGATTGTACCCTGAGTAACCATCAAGAAAGCAATAAAAAGGATAACCAGATAATCTATCTATCATTTGATCAATGAATGGAAGAGGAAAATGATCCTTGCACGTGGCGGTGTTCAAGGCTCGATAGTCAATGCAGACTCGCCATCCCGTGATTGGTCTTTTCGCTACTTCTTCTCCATCGTCATTCTTCACTATTTGCATCCCTCCTTTCTTGGCTACTACTTGTGTAGGGCTCACCCACTTGCTGTCGAAAATTGGGTAGATCATGCCATGGTCAAGGAGTTTGAGAACCTCCTTCTTTACAGCTTCTTGCATGATGGGATTCAAACGTCGTTGTGCTTGTCTCTTTGGTTTGGCATCCTCTTCAAGGATGATCTTGTGCATGCACAGCGAAAGGCTGATCCCTTTGATATCTCCCAAAGTCCATCCGATGGCGGTCTTGTATGTCCGCAGAACTCGCAGCAGTTTGTCCAACTCCCCCTGTGAAAGATAAGCAGAAACAATAACAGGGTAAGTGTTATCAGTCCCTTGGAATGCGTACTTGAGATGTGTCGGGTGTGTCTTGAGCTCCAGGATTGGCGGTTCAGAGCTGGAAATCGGCTTCTCCAGTTTGCTGTCGATCGACGGAGCATCTTCATCGATCGACGAAGATGTTTTTGCAGCGTCGATCGACGAGGCAGTGGGCTCGATCGACGAGGACTGTGTAGGGTTTTCCCGTGAACCGAATCACCAAAACCAAACTGAACCGGATCGGATCTATGGATATTGCTCATAATACAAATTCACAAAACCCTAGCATGCTCCTATGAATTTAATACAAGAATTGTGGATTAGGGTTTTACCGTTACTCCGTCGAGTCTGATCCGATCTTTTGCGTTTGAATTCCGAATCCAATTCAACCACGCAATATCAATTGTCTGCGGAAATAGAAATTAGAACCCTAATTTCAAGACAATAAAATCGAAAACAAAGAGGGAAAGAGAAGAAAATCTGTTCTCCAGATTAGATCTTCAGATCTGTATCCCGGCGTTGTTCAGATCTACTACTGGTGAGGACTCCGTAGATCTGTGGCTTGAGCAGGACCAGAATTCGAGAATTCTCCTCCTTATTCTTCTCCAGATCGGCGCCCATCTCTCTCTCTCTAGGTTTAGTGTGTTTCAACTGTAATGAAGCAACTAGGGTTTCAGAGAGGGAGCTGTCTATTTATAGACCTAGGGTTGGAAACCCTAATGGGCCAATCAGGGCTCAATTCAACACACTTATTTGGGCCAGACCTGGGACCTAATGCAAATAATAAAGTGGGCCTCCAATTAATTAATTCCCATGTCCATAACCCAGGACACAATTAATTAATTAATATTAATTCTTTTTCACCACAGAATTAATACTGACCTACCCCTTTACTACCACGTTGTGAGAACGGGCTGCATTTATTGAGAATCCCCATATTTAAGGTTACCGGACATTCATTAATTAATCGGAGCCTCTGACAAAGCTCTACCTACAATTAATTAATATCTTATAATTCCTGAGTAGTACCACTCAAACCTTATCACTCGTGCCTGAACTTAATCAGCCTGCAGGACTTTGACACGATGAATGTTATTGAGCTCCTCAAGAAATGTCCCCATCCTATTACTCGGATATGGTTACCTAAGTTCAGTCTCAGGCGGTACTACACGAATTGATGTTACCCAAGATGCGGATATACAAGCGCGCTGTGTTGGCTCTCCACCATGGCAAGTCAAAGCAACAGTCAACCCGTGCAAACCCCTGAACCTTCGTTAGGGTTTGGACTCAATCAATATAACGAGATCTTTTATTCGCTGATGTCAGACAGACGAATATATCTCACTGCGGTCCATCAATACGCCACCTCTGCGTACCAGCATGTCAAGTAACCAAGACAGACTACTTATTCCGACAATGTCGCAGCCATCCGGACAGACGTATCCTCATACGCTGTCTCGGCTGTGATCATGGTTTATGTCTCACTAGGTCAAGTGATCATACTGTCTTCTGGGATCTACTACACGCCGTATGATCGTCCCTATCGGTGAGACAAGAGGATACCATTGTTCATACATGTACGATTGTTAACAGATAGGAGAGATAAACCGTTGTATACACATTGTAATAAATGCTTTCAGTATACAAAACCCATCAATCTCCCACTTATACTCAAAGCATGACTAAGCTATTACAGAGTATACAGTTTGTCTATCTAGTCTGCTGTCTCTAACCACTATCAGTGGTTGGCATCCACCTCAGACCCAGTTCACGAATATGTCTTTCGTAAACCTTCTGCGGCAAGCTCTTTGTAAATGGATCAGCAAGATTGTCAGCAGTGTCAATCTTCTTGATCAGCACATCGCCCCTCAATACGATTTCTCGTATGATATGGTACTTTCTCTCTATATGTTTGCTTGCCCTGTGAGACCGCGGTTCCTTTGAGTTAGCCACTGCACCAGAGTTATCACAATAAATTGTGATGCTCTTTGGCAAACTCTGAATCACGCCCAACTCTAAAAGGTAATTCCGGAGCCACACCCCCTCTTTCGAGGCGTCGGAGGCGGCGACATATTCCGCCTCCATGGTGGAGTCAGCAATGCATTTCTGCTTTGAGCTCCTCCAAGATACATCTCCACCTCCCAGGGTAAACACATAACCTGAGGTCGATTTCTTCTCATCCTGGTCCCCTTGGAAATCCGAGTCTGTATAACCCACAGGGCACAAATCCTCACTTTGATAAACTAGGCAGAAATTCCTAGTTCTTTTCAAATACTTGAGGATATGCTTCACAGCAGTCCAGTGCGCCTGTCCAGGGTTAGACTGATATCTTGCTACCATGCCAACGGCATAACAAATATCAGGCCTGGTACACAACATCGCATACATGAGACTACCCACTGCCGAAGCATATGGTACAAGACTCATCTCGTCTTTTTCCCGCTGTGTCTGAGGACACTGCCCGATAGAAAGACGAACGCCATGACGGAAAGGTAGCAAACCTTTCTTGGCGAGTTGCATGTTGAACCGGGCTATCACAGTATCCACATAGGACGCCTGGGATAAGCTCAACATTCTTCTTTTACGATCTCGAGAGACCTTAATCCCAAGAATGTAGCCAGCCTCACCCAAATCCTTCATTTGGAACTGTTTGGATAACCAAACTTTGATTTCGGACATCACTCCCTCGTTGTTTCCAAATAGGAGTATGTCATCAACGTATAGTGCAAGGAAGACCACGCTCCCACTGACACAAAGTCGGTAAACACAACTTTCGTTTTCCAACTGTGCAAATCCATAGGATTTAATCACATCGTTGAAACGTAAGTTCCACGACCTTGAAGCTTGCTTAAGTCCATACAAGGACTTCCTAAGCTTCCAGACAAGATGTTCTTCGCCCTTGCTTATGTAACCCTTGGGTTGCTGCATATAGATGTCCCTACCTTCTTCAAGGTAACCGTTTAGAAAAGCGGTTTTGACATCCATCTGCCATATCTCGAGGTCCATATGCGCAGCTATGGTGAGGAGTATCCGGATAGATTTGAGCATGGCTACGGGTGAAAAGGTTTCGTCATAGTCAATGCCCTCTTTTTGACTATAACCCTTTGCCACCAGCCTGGCCTTGAAAGCCGTAATCTTTCCATCCGCCCCTTTCTTTCTCTTGTATACCCATTTGCACCCTATGGCCCTAAAGCCATCCGGCAAATCAGTTTTCTGGTATACATCCATAGCAGTTATGGATTCTATTTCAGAATCCATGGCGATTTGCCATTTGGCAACATCCTTGTCCCGCACTGCCTCTTCGTAAGTCAATGGGTCAGAGTCCTCATGTCCGTCTTCCGGGCTCAAGTTCGAAGACTTACCCACGAACATGTACCTTTCCGGTTGGAAAATAACTCTCCCACTGCGACGAGGCATCAGTGCCGTGTCAGTAGTAGGTGCAGTGACTTGTGGTCCTGCACCTTGCACTGAAGAACGTGTCTGCGGTGCTGTACCTCTCACAGGAGCACCCACATCTACACGTTCCCCTTCCCTTGGAATTGAATTCTCGTTCTCAATTTCTTGAAGAACGATATCACTCCTTGACTTGTGATTACTCACATACTCTTCCTCCAAGAATCTAGCGTTGGTGCTAACAACGACTCTTTGACTCTCAGGACAGTAAAAGTAACCACCTTTCGTTTGCCTGGGATACCCTATGAACAGCATTACTTTTGACTTGCTTTCTAACTTATCAGGTTCCTTCGACAGTACGTGTGCCGGACAGCCCCACACTCTAAACTTGCACAAACTAGGTTTGCGACCAAGGAAGAGCTCAGAAGGCGTCTTAGGAACTGATTTAGAAGGCACCACATTAAGCACGTAAGCTGCTGTCTCCAATGCGTAGCCCCAAAACGAAATTTGTAAGTTTGCATAACTCATCATTGATCTTACCATCTCTAGAAGAGTCCTATTTCTTCTTTCAGCTACACCATTTTGCTGGGGAGTACCCGGTGCAGTCCACTGGGATGTAATCCCATTTTCTGACAGGTATTGCAGGAACTCATTACCGAGGTATTCGCCACCGCGGTCAGATCGCAGTGACTTGATAGTTTTCCCGACCTTCTTTTCTACCTCAGCCTTGAACTCTTTGAATTTCTCAAAGCATTCAGACTTGTAGCGAAGCAGGTAAACGTATCCGTACCTTGAGTAGTCGTCAATGAAAGTGACGAAATACTCGTACCCTCCACGAGCCTGTGTGGACATCGGTCCACATAAGTTAGAATGGATCAACTCCAACACATCCTCTGCTCGAGACTGACTAGTCTTGAAAGGCCTAGTAGACATCTTGCCCTCGATGCAGGATTCGCAGACTTGATAAGGTACACCCCGGACTAAGTCCAATGTACCGTCATCTGCAAGTCTTTGAATCCGCTTCAAGCTGATGTGACCAAGTCTCAAGTGCCAGAGATATGTAAGATCCTCATCAGAAGAAGTAAGTTTTCTCTTCCTAGGATTATCAATTACGGATGAATTACATGCAATGCTTGCGGAAGACTTATGATTACAGTTAACAACATAGAGAGAATTATTCAGCATTCCACGACAGATAACACCGTTATTACCAATGATAGAAACACCACTATCAAAAATAACTGAATATCCATCAACATAAAGTTTGGAAACTGAAATAAGATTCCGCCGAAAATCCGGCACGTACAAAACATCTCTCAATGTTAAAACAGAATCGTCAAAGTGCAAGGTAAAATCTCCAATGGCAGCTGCACTCACTTGTGCTGCGTTCCCCATTGAGATGGTAACCTCGTCATTCTTCAGCACCCTCCTCGGTGTGAACCCCTGCAAGATGTAACAAACATGATCAGTAGCTCCAGTATCCACTACCCACGAATGAGTAGAAACCGATGCTAAACATGTTTCCGTTACAAATGCAAATGACGTACCTTGACCTTTACTTCCGCATGCCTTCTCACTTGAAGTGACAACCATTTCCCTTCCTCCAAACTTCCTCGCACACCTTTTCCAACCAACCAGTCTCCTGCATTGGTCATCGACCACATCTTTCAATGTGTTCAAACCATGCACCAGATCTGATAACTCAGAATGGTATGAAGGTATATAGGACTGTTCCGCTAAGAGATCAGTTAGCAACTGTTTGAAAGTGTACTCACTTCTCCCAGCAACATCCTTTTTAAAGTTACGGAGAGTAGGTGGCAATGAGTTCAGGATAATATCGATCTTGGCCCGATCGCTGATACATCCACCTCTACATGTGAACCGATTCATGATGTTACACATCATCATCACATGCAATGTCACCGAACTGCCATCAACCATTCTCTTACAGACAAAGTCTCTAACGAGATCACAGTTGATAGTTCGTTCCACTTCACCATATGTACGTACCAAGTCCATCCAGATTCCTACAGAGCTAGCATAGCCCATGTATTTCAGTTTTAATTCTCTAGACAGATTATCTGAAATCAACCTGTAGGTAAATTCCTCAGATACCATCCATCTATCATAGAATTCAATCTGATCTCTGGAACCACTACGTTCATACTCAGCGAGTGGCATCATAGTGAGAACAAACATGTGTTGCTTAGTCAGGAGAATATATTCAATGCAATATCTCCACTCATGGAAGTGATCATACTGTCTTCTGCGATCTACTACACGCCGTATGATCGTCCCTATCGGTGAGACAAGAGGATACCATTGTTCATACATGTACGATTGTTAACAGATAGGAGAAATAAACCGTTGTATACACATTGTAATAAATGCTTTCAGTATACAAAACCCATCAGACTGGCTGTAGTAGCTGGGCAGTGGTTCTCTTTTAAGCTCTTTCTCTCGAGTCACCTCCTCGAACACATCCAGCTCCATGACCAGATCCATGATCCCCTCGGTTGCTTCATCCAGATTTGTGGACGAGGAAAGGGAGTGTTGCAAGCAGTTTTCCAGTAAATCCGGCTCACTTTTGAAACAGGTGAAAGGGGAAGACATTACCGGGCTGAAGCAGTTGATCATGTGGCATTCTTCTGCATAGCTTCCATCGTTGTGCTTATGCATTGCCTTGTATATCGAGAACGTGACAGACTCATTGTTCACTCGAAACGTCAGCTTGCCGTCGCGGATGTCGATTAATGCCCCTCCGGTTTTTAGGAATGGTCTTCCAAGGATCAGAGGAATGTTTCGATCCTCCTCCATGTCGAGCATCACAAAGTCAGCGGGAATTATGAAGTCCTTTACCTTTACCAACACATCTTCAACGATGCCCTTCGGATAGGTGACTGATCGATCGGCCATCTGAAGAGAGATTGTTGTGGGCTTGATGCTTCCGATCTTTAACCGTCTGAAAATTAATAGCGGCATCAAGTTGATCGAAGCCCCTGAATCACAGAGAACCTTCCCGAAGGTCTCACCTCCGATGACACAAGAGATTGTGAAGGAACCCGGGTCTTCCCTTTTGATCGGCATCTTCTTTTGGATGATGGCGCTGCACTCTTCGAACAGGTTGACCGTCTCGTGCTCCAAGAACGGTCTTTT
>JAPKLW010006773.1:0-16559 GCA_026898455.1 Plectranthus barbatus
CCAAGTTCGATTAATGACATCCGATTATTCCATCGCGGTAAAATAAGATCGAACATTCTCAATATAAAATAAATACTCAAAATTAGGGAAAATTCTCTTCATTAAAACAATTAAGCAATACAAGAGCTTAATTACACTTGGGGTATTACATCCCCTCACCCTTATAAAATTTTCGTCCTGAAAATTAAAATGCTTCGAAAATCTCGGAATACCTCTCATTTATCTTCTCCTCTAACTCCCAAGTCGCTTCTTCACGCCCATGGTGACTCCATTGCACCTTGACGAGCGAAATCGACTTATTTCTTAGCTCCTGAATCTTGTGGTCCAAAATCGCTTCTGGCTGCTCTTCATACTGTAAATCTGAGCTTAAAACCACATCTTCTTGACGAATCACATGCCTGGGGTCATAAACGTACTTCCTCAGCTGAGACACGTGAAACACACTGTGAATATTACCCATGCTAGGGAGTAATGCTAACCTGTATGCTACTGGACCAATGCGTTCTAAAATCTCATAAGGTCCCACATAGCGCGGTCTCGGTTTACCCTTCACTCCAAAATGCATTATTCCTCTGGAAGGCGAGACTTTGAGGAATACCTTATCCCCCACTTCAAAACACAACTCAGTCCTCCTCGAGTCGGCATAGGACTTCTGCCTACTCTGCGCTTCTTTGATCCTCTCTCGAATCTGACGAACTATTATTATCATTTCGTTCACAGCGTCCGGTCCAACAACTTTTCGCTCTCCTACCTCGTCCCAGTATAGAGGTGAACGACACTTCCTCCCATACAATGCCTCATAGGGAGCCATTCCGATTGTTGCCTGATAACTATTATTGTAAGCGAACTCAATCAGAGGTAAAATCGGCTCCCAACTGCCTCCTCGGTCCAAAACTACCGTCCTCAGCATGTCTTCGAGAGTTTGAATGGTCCTCTCGGATTGACCATCTGACTGAGGGTGAAACGCCGTGCTAAAATTCAGGTGAGTCCCCAACTCTTGTTGTAAGCTCATCCAAAATCTAGATGTGAACTTTGCATCTCTGTCAGACGTAATAGATTTTGGCACTCCGTGCAATCTGACTATCTCTTGGACATAAATTTGAGCCAATTTGTTTGATCCATAGTTCACCTTGATTGGCAAAAAGTGAGCACTCTTCGTTAGATGGTCTATTATGACCCATATCACCGTATTTCCTTTCTGTGACTTTGGCAACCCCGTCACAAAGTCCATGGTGATATGTTCCCATTTCCACCCAGGAATGTCTAACGGTTGCAACTTCCCATACGGCCGCTGATGTAACGTCTTAACTTGCTGACATGCAAGGCATTTTTCCACATACAAGGCTACATCCTTCTTCATACCATCCCACCAGTACTTAGTCTTCAAATCTTGATACATTTTAGTACTTCATGGGTGAGCAATATACGGCGTATCGTGAGCTTCACTCAAAATCTCATGTCTTAACTCTTCACTATTCGGCACTAAGATTCTATCTCTGAACAACAGTGCACTGTCAGGTGTTTCCCGATACTCTCCCACTGGCTTGACCTTCAGCTTATGACGCAACTTCTCAATTTTTGCGTCTTCTTTCTGTGCCTCTACAATTCTCTCTCTTAAATCTGGCACCACGATCAATGTTGTCATTTCACACATCTTCCTCTCCGAAGGCAATATCACTTCTAGGCTAAGTTTCTCAAACTCTCTGATTAGTCTGCCTTCTCTCGTAAGCATTGTTGGGAAAATATTTGTAATTTACCCTTAAGTTCAAATTGTAAAAGGTTTTGTTGGATCAAACCTTAGTAAACGGTCGATCATTGTTGAACCTTAGCATAGCTTAGCATCCGATGTAATGTCCTGTATTGGTTAAAACATCGTGTTGTAATAGAATAGGCCTATCGAAATATCTCAGCAAACATCAAACAAATGCTAAAGGTTATGTGTATTAAGAATGCTAAGAAGATCAGCACTCAAAGCATTCGACAAATGCACCCTTGACCGCTGAAGATGCTAGCAGATCAAATTGGAGCAGCAGACAAAGCATGCTGAAAAAGACCCAGCATCTCGTACTAGCAGAAGCTCAGCAAAGCAAACTAGAGGACTTCTACGCCGCCACTCGGACCAATGCGCGACAAATAGCCATGTCAGAAGTAGGACGAAAAGCCTGTCAGAAAGCAGAATAATCAATAATTAGCCACCCGCATTTAAGGAGAAAGATCCGTTGTGTCTAAACGGATCTATCAACCCAGACTTCAAGATCATAACTATAAAAGGGAAGTCAAATGATGATGCAGGAACAACTCACTCTCATATCAGATACACAATATACGTAAGAATCAAAAAGGCAAAAAAGGCAAGAGAGGAGTCCAGTTGAAAGGCAAATTCAAGAGATACAAAAAGGCCTTCAACATTTCGAGTGTCTTACCACGTTTGACATTCGTCCAGGTGATTCTTGAACTGGTTCAAGAATCCTCATTCATTGGGATCTCTTTCCAATTGAGGAGAGCATCCAACAGTCAATTTTGTGTGAAGAAATTGATTAAGGCGGGCATTGAAGCCAAGCACACTTGATAGTTCGGAGAGAACTCTAAACTACTCCAAAGTAAGTGGTGAAAGCGAGTTTTACGAAGGTGCGCCCTTGACTCAGCTGGAGCTACGCCAAGAAAGTCCGGAGTATCAGAAGATAGTCGTGAAGCAGACAGATTCTCAGAAGGCTGGCTGCTGAACAGGGAAGGCAATTCTTTGTACACCGTATACTTTCTAGTGAAATTCTTAGCGATTCGGCTAAGGATTGGACGTAGATCACTTGATCGAACCACTATAAATTGTGTGGTGTCTTGTTGTTACCATTTCTCAAACCATCATGCTTTAAAACCTAGTAACCACGTTACTAGCGTATAATTGATAAGGCTACCTAAGAAAACCCTAACGAAGATAAATTTGAGAATAATCTAAGTACAAGAAAACGCAATCTATTCCACTGCACTTCGTGTGTGTATTCTGTTAATAACCACGACGACTCTGATCATAAGGGACCAACAAGCATACAGCCTAATTGTGCTTCTCCTTTCCTACTCAAGGCATCAGCTACTGAGTTAGCCTTGCCTAGGTGATAATTTATCGTTAGATCGTAATCATTTACGAGCTCTAGCCATCTCCTCTGCCTCATATTCAGATTCTTTTGTTCGAAGAAGTACTTCAAACTCTTATGATCAGTGAATATGACACACTTTACCCCGTAGAGATAGTGTCTCCAAATCTTTAGAGCATGGATTACGGCCGCTAACTCCAAATCATGAGTCAGATAATTCACCTCATGCGGTCTTAACTGCCTTGAGGCATAAGCTATCACCTTCCCGTCCTGCATCAACACGCAACCTAACCCATTCTTAGATGCATCAGTATAAATCTCAAAATTCTTGTCTGACTCTGGCACTACTAAGACTGGCGCGGTTGTCAACAGCTGCTTCAGCTTCTGGAAACTTTCTTCGCACTCCTCTGACCAAATAAACTTCACACCTTTCTGAAGCAATTGCGTCATCGGCTTTGCAATCTTCGAAAATCCCTCGATGAATCTTCTATAGTATCCCGCCAATCTAAGGAAACTACAAATCTCGTTTGGCATCGTCGGTGATTTCCAATCTATCACCGTCTAAATTTTGGTTGGATCCACCTTGATTCCATCAGCAGAAACAATGTGACCTAAGAACGTCACTTCTCTCGGCCAAAATTTGCACTTACTGAACTTCGCATACAGTTTCTCTTCTTTCAAGGTCTGCAATACCATTCTCAGATGTTGTTCATGCTCTACTTTGCTCTTTGAGTATATTAAGATGTCATCGATAAATACCAACACAAAGTTATCGAGATACGGATGAAATACTCGATTCATTAAATCCATGAACACTGCTAGAGCATTAGTGAGTCCAAACGGCATTACTACAAATTCATAATGACTGTATCTAGTCCTGAACACTATTTTTGGAATGTCCTCCTTCCTGATCTTTAACTTATGATATCCCGATCGCAGATCGATCCTAGAAAATACCTTCGCTCCCATTAGATGGTCAAACAGATCGTCGATCCTTGGTAACGGGTATCTATTCTTCAGCGTTAATTTATTCAGCTCCCGATAGTCTATGCACATACGCATTGACCCGTCCATCTTCTTCACAAATAGAAACGGTGCACCCCATGGTGACACGTTAGACCTAATATATCCCATGTCCAACAGTTCCTGTAGTTGAACCTTCAATTCCTGCAACTCATTCGAGGCCATACGGTACGGCGCTTTAGAAATTGGTGCCGCACCCGGTTCCAAATCGATGGTAAACTCCACCTGCTTATCTGGTGGTAACCCTGGTAGTTCCTTCGGAAATACATCCTCGAACTCTCTCACTATAAGCACATCTTGTACTGTCAGCTCTGGTTTCTCTTCTCCTTCTAAATATACTAAGAAGGCTTGATTCCCTGCCTTACATAGCAACTTCGTTGCTTGAATTGCTGAAATCACAGGCACTCTTTGCCTCCTTCTGAATCCATGCACAAATGACTCTTCATTCCCTTGCTACAGAATGATCACTCTCCTCTCACGACACATGATCGTCGCCTTGTTCTCCGATAGCCAATCCATTCCTAGGATTATATCCACATCGTGAATGTCCAGCACATTCAACTCTGCTACTCGGATCTCGTTCTCGCTAAGCTTAATTTTTAAGTCTCGGCATACTAAGGTAGAAATAGTGGTTTCCCCTGAAGGTATCGCTACGTTCAAGTCATGACTATTCTTTTCTACCTTAAGTTCTAGCGCCTCAACACATGCAGATGAAATAAATGTATGTGATGCTCCAGTGTCAAACAATACCATAACAGGTATATCATTAATGCATCCCATACTTGCCAGATTCCCATCGGCCTGGTTGCCATCCAAAGCGTAGGCTCTGGCTCTCTTCTGTTGTCCATCACCACCCTGTTGGTTACCCTCTTGATTTCTCGGTGGTGCCTGGTTGCCCTGCCGGCCTCTTTCTTTATTCCCGGCATTGCCTCTCCAATGCTGGCGGTGACCTCTAATCGCCCTTAGCTGCTGGTTGGCAGGTCTCTAAAAGTTTTGGCAATTTCCACCTTGAGCTGGCGGCATTGGGCAATGGCTGGCGTAGTGACCCTGGCCTCCGCAGTTATAACATCTAACTGCGTTCCCCTGGCAACCTCCGATATGCCTCCTGCCACACCTCTGGCAGTTCTGGTGACCTGCATCTCTCTGGTCACGCCTCGGAGCCATCTGCGGGTTAGTTCTATGAAAATTCTGATGGTCCTGCCTCCCTTGGAAGTTGTGTTGCCGACCTTGGTCATGGCGTTTCTGGCTGCCCTGACCATGCACAAACTGCCTCGGCGGCTCCTCCCACTTCCTCTTTTGAATCGGAGTTTGGGCCTGTACTTCCTGTACCTCCCAATCAGGCATCTTCTTCTTATTTTTGGACACCTCGATGTCCAAAGCATGGCTCAGCAACTCCTGATAGCTCAAACCCTTCATTGTCGCCAACTGTGTGCGGATCTCCTCGCACAGACCATCCCTGAATTTCTCCGCCATCTTCTGTGGCGTGTCGGCCAGATGCGGCGCCTTTTGAAGTAGCTCACCGAATTTGGTATCATACTCCTCCACAGATAACTTCCCTTGTTCGAACAGAAAGAATTCCACCTCCCTCTCTTTCCGATATTGCTTCGGAATATACTTCTCGTATAATGCCTCCTTGAACCTGTCTCAACTCAGTTGATCTCTCTCTCCTGGTGTGACCGACTTCACGTAGGTCTCCCACCATCTATTTGCCTTCCCCTTCAACTGGTATGACATGCAGTTGATCTTTTCTGCCTCCGAACATCTCATATGCTTGAAAATCTTTTCAAGCTCCCTCACCCAGTTTTCTGCAGCTGCTGGGCCTCCGGTCCCATCAAACGTTGGAGGTTGTTGCTTCCTAAAAGTTTCCATCCATTTGACCGAAGGGATTTCAGGTGCTTCTCCATGCGGCGGTGGAAATTGCCCTTGTTGTGCTGCCGCACTCTCATCATCAGATAAAACTTCATACTCCTCGTACCCTTGATTAATAGGGGCCTCCTCCCAATATGGATTCTCATACTCCGGCTGTGGGTTAGCTCTCCCACGGCCTCTGCCTTGCTGGCCTCTACCTCGGCCTCATCCACGGCCTCTGCCTCGGCCGCGTCCTCTGTCTCTGCCCTGCTCTATGTATTCCATATTCTCTTTCTGCAAAACAACTCCAATTAGCAACCTCACAATAATCTCAATACAACATCCATCATTAAATCAAAAGCCCTTTAACAACCACCAACAATAGCATAATCAAGTCAATCCAAAAATATTCTAATAACACCGAACCACAATTAGTCTCTCATCATACATCACAATAAGGGTTCACGAAATATAACAAGGTACAACAAAACATCGTAAAGATGTCCAAATCCAAGTACAAAACAACAAAACACCAAGTCCGCAACATCTCTCACTCGGATCCCTCAGACGGATCCTCCTCCTCCTCATCGTCCTCCGTCTTCATCTGCCCCTTACCCCTGTCCTGAACTACCATCCTCCTGCTTCGACTGCCCTCAGTGTCGCTAGATAAGCAGATCGGCGCCTGTCTTGTCCCGTAGCCATGAATGGTCCCATGGCCACCAAACATATTCTCCCATCCGCTAGCAGTCGGCCTCGGCCACATCTCTGCGCTGTCCCAACCGGAATCATGTGTCGGCTTAGCCCCGCTGGGCCCTCCAATATCTTGTTGCGACTGCTGAACTGATGGTGCGGAGGGATCATGACATCCAAAAGGCAACATCGGATCCTGATACGGCATAGGATACTGAACTGAAGCTGTGGAAAAGTCACACCAAGCATACGGATCGTAAGCTCCTCCCTGCTGTAACCCGGGCTGGGGTGGCGCATAAGCTGCTGCTGGTGTACTCGGTATAGGTCGTACTCTCGGACGTGACGTGGGTAGAGGCGCAGGTGCAACCTGAGCAACAGATGGTGCAGGCGGTGAAGCTGGAGTCCACTGCGGCGACGAAGTCCTGGTCCTGGATGCCTGAGTACCTCTGGAAGACACTGGCGAAGGGCTCCCCTCTGCGATAACCTTCTGAATCAGGTCTGCCATAAAATGCCGGTAACTCCCTACGGTACCCGACACATTGTCACAATGCCATCTAGTCAGTGACAATACCCAATTGGTCCATCTGTCCGGCATAAGATTCATCGTCCTCTCTACTGCCTCCCGATCTGTCACTCCCAAATAGCGTACTCTCTCCCACAATGCCAGATAGTCCAGTAATGCCGATGTGAGGTTCTCATCGGAGAAAGGAAGGTGCTCCCTGAATCGTCTCACTAGCCTCTCCTGGGGGTCCATCTGCCACAACAACAACAAACAGTCAGTCCCAAAGTCAAAATAACATCACCATACACAACTCTGTGTCTCGGTGGCACTCGTCCTCCGATACACTACGCCGAGGGTCTAACTGATCCTCACGCTACACACTCACTCGAGTCTCGACTATACTTGCCAGGCTCTCTATGCATTCTGCACACTTGACACCCACTAACCTTGTGCATTCTGCACACTCAACTCAACTACTGGATTCTCTAGTCACAACACAAGGTTTAAGTTCTAAGTTTAATAACCATAGGTGTCGTTTCACTCCACCCTTACAACACCAATTCACAACAACCCATCAAACCAAGTCAATGCCTTTTCAAGGCCCACAGTTAATTAGTTAGTCCTGGTTCATTTTAATTATCCCTCAGTTCAACACCAGAATACATAACACTACAGCTCAACACAACTAGCACATCTATAGCCATAACTCCAAAATTTCAAATGCTTGCAATTAATTCAATAATCAATCAAATCAAATTTAATTCACACTTTCAAAGATGGTCACCTCACCGGTGCCGAATGAAAACAATTTTCAAATTTTGAAATATAAAAACTTTCTCAACTCATAAAAATTCTCAAACTTTCATAATCAAAAGCTTTCTCAAACTCACACCTTCGAACCACTTCATCAACGATCAGTGTTAGCACTCTTGCGTAACACGAAATTAATTCAATCCAAAACAACTCATCCCCTTATTCCACATAACACGGTTTTCTTTCGACTCCTAAAATTACTTTCAATTAAAACTCAAGGTTTTCAAAAATACTCAACTCATGTTTAAATTGCAAGCGGGAAACTTTTAAATCTTGAAAACGTAACTCAGGTGGCACAGGGAGTAGGGTGTAAACACGAAAGGACACTTCAACCAATCTCTTAAGTTAAAACACTTTTAAGACTCGAAGTTTTCTAAAATGATTTCAAATTGTTTAAAATCCCAAAAACTCAAGCTCTGATACCACCTCTGTAACGCACCCAACTGACCTTCCCTAATTTGGGGTCGCGTTACATTGATGTTCAGGTTTTTCCAAACATTTTCTCAATTAAACAAAGCGGAAGACTAAATTAAATTGGTAAGATAATTAAATAACATAAAAGTAAATCTTCGAGTCAGTTTAAGGAAAAAATATTCAAGCATTTAAAAGGTGGGAAGGAAAGAACAGAGCGTGTTGCAGCGTGTGTGTAACGTGGCGGAGATATGCATATGGAGATGCATATCTCAGGATCTATTAACTTCAAAACAACTTCACATCGCCGGTTTACACCCCTGCTCTCCCATTCGTGTTGCTCAACCTGCGTATTTTAGAAACAATACGACTATACGAGAGGCTGAGTACTATTGTACCCAATGAGAAACATGCCCGAAAACATACACTATATATGAGAATATGCTATGCAACTCACACAGATAGACACGGGATTTTGTTGAAAATAACCGTGCTATCTAAAAATATTTTGATTTGCGCGCTATTTCATATGTTATTATATCTGTTTCAGTGTTGTAACTGGAAGTTGACCGGCTTCCAAATTACGATGATCAGCTAGGAATGCAATACACACTCAACCTATTGTCATCCGAGTGCACTAGTCTCAGCATTTTACCCTTGAGACTCGATCGTTAAACTACCACTGGATCCAAAACATGCGAGGGCTTTTCACCTCACTTCAATAAACATGTGGGGGTTGTACACCCCACTTCACAATAATGTGGGGCTTTTCACCCCACTTCAAACTTAATGAGTTCTAGCACAGTTATAATTCAGGTTCTAAACTCATTAGTGTAACTATCTGCCGATGGGAATCGACAGAGGACAGATATAATAGCACAAAACATGCATAGCATCCCAATTAAAAACAAAACAGTTTTTAACACGTTTTCGAAAAGAAAACACACATTTGCTTTTATACTTAAATAGTTTCCCACCTGGTGTTTGGCTTTAGGTATAGGTGTTTTTTCTGCTAACTGAGCTTATCCTTCTCCAACTTTCAACCTCTTACAATCAATCGGGGATAGCTAATGTTAAGACGGACGATCTAAGACAAGACGAACTTATAAAACTTAATGTGCAATCAAACTTCATCATCCTTATCATTCCGGTTCTCGACCAAGGTATTTAAATACGCATGCTTAAACTCTTATCATGCTTCTAAACCATTTATTGAACTCAGATAAAGAATACTACTCAAATCGAATAAGAACGGAACAAGAAAACACAATTATCCCCTCTCTGAACTCCGCGTCGATCGACAGGCTCACGTCAAACGACGAGCTTGCGTTGATCGACGACAATCTGCGTCGATCGACGGAGTTGATGGGCTCACATCGATCGACGGCCACGCTGCGTCGATCAACGTGAGTCGTCTTCTCTGGCGACTCGCGATCGAACGACCTGCAACTCGACTTATTTCATAAAATACACATCCGACTTCACATGCAATCATACCAAAACGCTCCTTATCCACCCTAGAACATGATTCAAGCCTCCAAACACGAATTAAACTCAAGAAACGAAGGATGGACAAGAGCTCACCGGAATTTCAAAGTTGATGGCGGAAGTGGCGGATTCCGGCAACCAAACTCGCTTCTCAGGGTGTCCGAAAGGTCTCTACAAGATGGGGAACACATTACAATCGACCAAATTCCAATTTCATGGCCAAATAAAAAGATCTAACTCCTAAACCCGAAAATCAAAAGTTATGAACACACTACCTTCTCTCTTCTATTACCTCGTCGATTCTCGTCCTCTTGGAGTCCACCTTAGCTCGATAGAAAGCTGGGAGTGAGAGCTTTTCGATGGTGGTGGCTGCTTGGTCTGGGGTGGCCGGAGTCGGCCGGTGTGTCGCAGGGAAGTAGGGCTGACGGGGGTTTGGGTGGTTTGGAAATGGGAGCAGCTCTCTCTCTCTCTTCGCAGGAAATGAGGTAAGGTGGAAGGAAAACTATTATATAAGTCATATATATATATATATATATATATATATATATATATATATATATTTCTAATAATATAATTCCCCAATTTACATATAATTATGTATATAAATATATATTCCAATACCAAAATTCTCCATAAATCATATTATTCTCCCAAAATAATATATATAACACCAAGTCTCAAACCAACAATTAATCCATTTCCTTGAATTCCAATTAACTAATCTATAGAAATAATCCAAGTTCGATTAATGACATCCGATTATTCCATCGCGGTAAAATAAGATCGAACATTCTCAATATAAAATAAATACTCAAAATTAGGGAAAATTCTCTTCATTAAAACAATTAAGCAATACAAGAGCTTAATTACACTTGGGGTATTACATCCCCTCACCCTTATAAAATTTTCGTCCTGAAAATTAAAATGCTTCGAAAATCTCGGAATACCTCTCATTTATCTTCTCCTCTAACTCCCAAGTCGCTTCTTCACGCCCATGGTGACTCCATTGCACCTTGACGAGCGAAATCGACTTATTTCTTAGCTCCTGAATCTTGTGGTCCAAAATCGCTTCTGGCTGCTCTTCATACTGTAAATCTGAGCTTAAAACCACATCTTCTTGACGAATCACATGCCTGGGGTCATAAACGTACTTCCTCAGCTGAGACACGTGAAACACACTGTGAATATTACCCATGCTAGGGAGTAATGCTAACCTGTATGCTACTGGACCAATGCGTTCTAAAATCTCATAAGGTCCCACATAGCGCGGTCTCGGTTTACCCTTCACTCCAAAATGCATTATTCCTCTGGAAGGCGAGACTTTGAGGAATACCTTATCCCCCACTTCAAAACACAACTCAGTCCTCCTCGAGTCGGCATAGGACTTCTGCCTACTCTGCGCTTCTTTGATCCTCTCTCGAATCTGACGAACTATTATTATCATTTCGTTCACAGCGTCCGGTCCAACAACTTTTCGCTCTCCTACCTCGTCCCAGTATAGAGGTGAACGACACTTCCTCCCATACAATGCCTCATAGGGAGCCATTCCGATTGTTGCCTGATAACTATTATTGTAAGCGAACTCAATCAGAGGTAAAATCGGCTCCCAACTGCCTCCTCGGTCCAAAACTACCGTCCTCAGCATGTCTTCGAGAGTTTGAATGGTCCTCTCGGATTGACCATCTGACTGAGGGTGAAACGCCGTGCTAAAATTCAGGTGAGTCCCCAACTCTTGTTGTAAGCTCATCCAAAATCTAGATGTGAACTTTGCATCTCTGTCAGACGTAATAGATTTTGGCACTCCGTGCAATCTGACTATCTCTTGGACATAAATTTGAGCCAATTTGTTTGATCCATAGTTCACCTTGATTGGCAAAAAGTGAGCACTCTTCGTTAGATGGTCTATTATGACCCATATCACCGTATTTCCTTTCTGTGACTTTGGCAACCCCGTCACAAAGTCCATGGTGATATGTTCCCATTTCCACCCAGGAATGTCTAACGGTTGCAACTTCCCATACGGCCGCTGATGTAACGTCTTAACTTGCTGACATGCAAGGCATTTTTCCACATACAAGGCTACATCCTTCTTCATACCATCCCACCAGTACTTAGTCTTCAAATCTTGATACATTTTAGTACTTCATGGGTGAGCAATATACGGCGTATCGTGAGCTTCACTCAAAATCTCATGTCTTAACTCTTCACTATTCGGCACTAAGATTCTATCTCTGAACAACAGTGCACTGTCAGGTGTTTCCCGATACTCTCCCACTGGCTTGACCTTCAGCTTATGACGCAACTTCTCAATTTTTGCGTCTTCTTTCTGTGCCTCTACAATTCTCTCTCTTAAATCTGGCACCACGATCAATGTTGTCATTTCACACATCTTCCTCTCCGAAGGCAATATCACTTCTAGGCTAAGTTTCTCAAACTCTCTGATTAGTCTGCCTTCTCTCGTAAGCATTGTTGGGAAAATATTTGTAATTTACCCTTAAGTTCAAATTGTAAAAGGTTTTGTTGGATCAAACCTTAGTAAACGGTCGATCATTGTTGAACCTTAGCATAGCTTAGCATCCGATGTAATGTCCTGTATTGGTTAAAACATCGTGTTGTAATAGAATAGGCCTATCGAAATATCTCAGCAAACATCAAACAAATGCTAAAGGTTATGTGTATTAAGAATGCTAAGAAGATCAGCACTCAAAGCATTCGACAAATGCACCCTTGACCGCTGAAGATGCTAGCAGATCAAATTGGAGCAGCAGACAAAGCATGCTGAAAAAGACCCAGCATCTCGTACTAGCAGAAGCTCAGCAAAGCAAACTAGAGGACTTCTACGCCGCCACTCGGACCAATGCGCGACAAATAGCCATGTCAGAAGTAGGACGAAAAGCCTGTCAGAAAGCAGAATAATCAATAATTAGCCACCCGCATTTAAGGAGAAAGATCCGTTGTGTCTAAACGGATCTATCAACCCAGACTTCAAGATCATAACTATAAAAGGGAAGTCAAATGATGATGCAGGAACAACTCACTCTCATATCAGATACACAATATACGTAAGAATCAAAAAGGCAAAAAAGGCAAGAGAGGAGTCCAGTTGAAAGGCAAATTCAAGAGATACAAAAAGGCCTTCAACATTTCGAGTGTCTTACCACGTTTGACATTCGTCCAGGTGATTCTTGAACTGGTTCAAGAATCCTCATTCATTGGGATCTCTTTCCAATTGAGGAGAGCATCCAACAGTCAATTTTGTGTGAAGAAATTGATTAAGGCGGGCATTGAAGCCAAGCACACTTGATAGTTCGGAGAGAACTCTAAACTACTCCAAAGTAAGTGGTGAAAGCGAGTTTTACGAAGGTGCGCCCTTGACTCAGCTGGAGCTACGCCAAGAAAGTCCGGAGTATCAGAAGATAGTCGTGAAGCAGACAGATTCTCAGAAGGCTGGCTGCTGAACAGGGAAGGCAATTCTTTGTACACCGTATACTTTCTAGTGAAATTCTTAGCGATTCGGCTAAGGATTGGACGTAGATCACTTGATCGAACCACTATAAATTGTGTGGTGTCTTGTTGTTACCATTTCTCAAACCATCATGCTTTAAAACCTAGTAACCACGTTACTAGCGTATAATTGATAAGGCTACCTAAGAAAACCCTAACGAAGATAAATTTGAGAATAATCTAAGTACAAGAAAACGCAATCTATTCCACTGCACTTCGTGTGTGTATTCTGTTAATAACCACGACGACTCTGATCATAAGGGACCAACAAGCATACAGCCTAATTGTGCTTCTCCTTTCCTACTCAAGGCATCAGCTACTGAGTTAGCCTTGCCTAGGTGATAATTTATCGTTAGATCGTAATCATTTACGAGCTCTAGCCATCTCCTCTGCCTCATATTCAGATTCTTTTGTTCGAAGAAGTACTTCAAACTCTTATGATCAGTGAATATGACACACTTTACCCCGTAGAGATAGTGTCTCCAAATCTTTAGAGCATGGATTACGGCCGCTAACTCCAAATCATGAGTCAGATAATTCACCTCATGCGGTCTTAACTGCCTTGAGGCATAAGCTATCACCTTCCCGTCCTGCATCAACACGCAACCTAACCCATTCTTAGATGCATCAGTATAAATCTCAAAATTCTTGTCTGACTCTGGCACTACTAAGACTGGCGCGGTTGTCAACAGCTGCTTCAGCTTCTGGAAACTTTCTTCGCACTCCTCTGACCAAATAAACTTCACACCTTTCTGAAGCAATTGCGTCATCGGCTTTGCAATCTTCGAAAATCCCTCGATGAATCTTCTATAGTATCCCGCCAATCTAAGGAAACTACAAATCTCGTTTGGCATCGTCGGTGATTTCCAATCTATCACCGTCTAAATTTTGGTTGGATCCACCTTGATTCCATCAGCAGAAACAATGTGACCTAAGAACGTCACTTCTCTCGGCCAAAATTTGCACTTACTGAACTTCGCATACAGTTTCTCTTCTTTCAAGGTCTGCAATACCATTCTCAGATGTTGTTCATGCTCTACTTTGCTCTTTGAGTATATTAAGATGTCATCGATAAATACCAACACAAAGTTATCGAGATACGGATGAAATACTCGATTCATTAAATCCATGAACACTGCTAGAGCATTAGTGAGTCCAAACGGCATTACTACAAATTCATAATGACTGTATCTAGTCCTGAACACTATTTTTGGAATGTCCTCCTTCCTGATCTTTAACTTATGATATCCCGATCGCAGATCGATCCTAGAAAATACCTTCGCTCCCATTAGATGGTCAAACAGATCGTCGATCCTTGGTAACGGGTATCTATTCTTCAGCGTTAATTTATTCAGCTCCCGATAGTCTATGCACATACGCATTGACCCGTCCATCTTCTTCACAAATAGAAACGGTGCACCCCATGGTGACACGTTAGACCTAATATATCCCATGTCCAACAGTTCCTGTAGTTGAACCTTCAATTCCTGCAACTCATTCGAGGCCATACGGTACGGCGCTTTAGAAATTGGTGCCGCACCCGGTTCCAAATCGATGGTAAACTCCACCTGCTTATCTGGTGGTAACCCTGGTAGTTCCTTCGGAAATACATCCTCGAACTCTCTCACTATAAGCACATCTTGTACTGTCAGCTCTGGTTTCTCTTCTCCTTCTAAATATACTAAGAAGGCTTGATTCCCTGCCTTACATAGCAACTTCGTTGCTTGAATTGCTGAAATCACAGGCACTCTTTGCCTCCTTCTGAATCCATGCACAAATGACTCTTCATTCCCTTGCTACAGAATGATCACTCTCCTCTCACGACACATGATCGTCGCCTTGTTCTCCGATAGCCAATCCATTCCTAGGATTATATCCACATCGTGAATGTCCAGCACATTCAACTCTGCTACTCGGATCTCGTTCTCGCTAAGCTTAATTTTTAAGTCTCGGCATACTAAGGTAGAAATAGTGGTTTCCCCTGAAGGTATCGCTACGTTCAAGTCATGACTATTCTTTTCTACCTTAAGTTCTAGCGCCTCAACACATGCAGATGAAATAAATGTATGTGATGCTCCAGTGTCAAACAATACCATAACAGGTATATCATTAATGCATCCCATACTTGCCAGATTCCCATCGGCCTGGTTGCCATCCAAAGCGTAGGCTCTGGCTCTCTTCTGTTGTCCATCACCACCCTGTTGGTTACCCTCTTGATTTCTCGGTGGTGCCTGGTTGCCCTGCCGGCCTCTTTCTTTATTCCCGGCATTGCCTCTCCAATGCTGGCGGTGACCTCTAATCGCCCTTAGCTGCTGGTTGGCAGGTCTCTAAAAGTTTTGGCAATTTCCACCTTGAGCTGGCGGCATTGGGCAATGGCTGGCGTAGTGACCCTGGCCTCCGCAGTTATAACATCTAACTGCGTTCCCCTGGCAACCTCCGATATGCCTCCTGCCACACCTCTGGCAGTTCTGGTGACCTGCATCTCTCTGGTCACGCCTCGGAGCCATCTGCGGGTTAGTTCTATGAAAATTCTGATGGTCCTGCCTCCCTTGGAAGTTGTGTTGCCGACCTTGGTCATGGCGTTTCTGGCTGCCCTGACCATGCACAAACTGCCTCGGCGGCTCCTCCCACTTCCTCTTTTGAATCGGAGTTTGGGCCTGTACTTCCTGTACCTCCCAATCAGGCATCTTCTTCTTATTTTTGGACACCTCGATGTCCAAAGCATGGCTCAGCAACTCCTGATAGCTCAAACCCTTCATTGTCGCCAACTGTGTGCGGATCTCCTCGCACAGACCATCCCTGAATTTCTCCGCCATCTTCTGTGGCGTGTCGGCCAGATGCGGCGCCTTTTGAAGTAGCTCACCGAATTTGGTATCATACTCCTCCACAGATAACTTCCCTTGTTCGAACAGAAAGAATTCCACCTCCCTCTCTTTCCGATATTGCTTCGGAATATACTTCTCGTATAATGCCTCCTTGAACCTGTCTCAACTCAGTTGATCTCTCTCTCCTGGTGTGACCGACTTCACGTAGGTCTCCCACCATCTATTTGCCTTCCCCTTCAACTGGTATGACATGCAGTTGATCTTTTCTGCCTCCGAACATCTCATATGCTTGAAAATCTTTTCAAGCTCCCTCACCCAGTTTTCTGCAGCTGCTGGGCCTCCGGTCCCATCAAACGTTGGAGGTTG
>JAPKLW010006774.1:0-16558 GCA_026898455.1 Plectranthus barbatus
AGGGTTGAATGAATACTTCTTGGGGGCAGCGACTCCTCCTGATCTGGTCACAGATATGATCTTGATGATGAAGTTTTAGTCTCGTTTTCTCAGCCTTTCTACTTCTCTCTATATAGTAAATACCTGAATTTCTTCTCTTTCAAACTTTATAAATGCATTGGAGTTTGGAATAAATGGCAGTTGAGATATCGAAAATCGAGGCCATTTCGGTTGAATTTGGACGGAAATTAATGAGGATCGGATGCTTTCTTTCTTGAAGATATTGTTGCACGAGGCCCGAATAGATAGAGTAAGATAAGGAGGCAAAATCTGTTTCAGCTTTTACATATATTTTTTTGGGGGAAATAGGTTAATGTATCCTAATGTATTAAATTAGGTATTTTTATCCAGATTTTTTTCCATAGAAAATATTTGTACCCAAAATTTTAGTTTTGTTATAGAATTTCGTGCTCTGTTGTTGAAAATTAATGTTTGATAATTTCTAAATAATAATTATTTTCTTAATAATATTTTTATTTGGAAATTAATATATTTTTATTTTTACTATTATTTTTATTTTTAGAAATAATATATTTCATACTTAAAATTAAAATATTTATTAAAAATTAAAACATTTCTATTCCCAATTATAAGAATTTAGGTTAGAAGAAAACAAAGTAGATCGTGTCCGATTCATTATCCAATCAAAGGGAATTAAAAATAATCGAAATGGAGAAAAATTACAAATTTGGGCTTAAGTTCAATGATGATGAGTATAAAATAACAATGGAGTATATATTGACTAGAAAAAGCAACAGATAGAGGGAAACAAACTTATTTTATTCTCAATTAGACTCAACACGTGTTATAAGAGTTATTGAATTCAATTAGAAAGCATTGAATTATTGAAGTTTCAATTAACCAGCGTAAAATAATCTCTTCATTATGGGTAAAAGTGAAACCAAAATTGATAGTAATTAGGGATAGAATCTTGAACTGATTTTGAAGGTGACATTAAGTCAAGAAGACTCACATCTATATTCAATGGAAATCAAAACATAATGGGGTCCTTAGAAGACTTCAGGGCCGTCATGTTATTTAAATTTTATTTAATCTATTATATATATATATATACTAGATTATTACCCACGCGTTGCGTGAAAATATTCGTTAAAATAATTATATTTATTTTATTTAAATAATAACCTATATTTTTATTGTATATAAGTAACTACATAAAAAATTTTCATATTAAAGTAAATATATTATAGTAGTTTGTTTAAAATAATACTAATAACATATTGTATGAAAAATATATGAAAATATTAAACTTGTTTAACAAACTTCCACCACATATATTATTTTAAATTTGTACTCAAAATAAAATTAATTACAATTATACTACTAACATTTATTAACTATACAAAAATAACATAGTGTTTTCAAAATCATAATATATGTCTATATTAGTAATTTAATATCATACATTGAAAATTATTGTTTTATTTTTAAGTTTGTTCATTTTGCCAATTTAATATCTTACATAAAAAATTATGGTTGAATTTTTAAGTTAATTCATTTTGTCAATTTAATATCTTTGTGAAAATAAATATATATTATGATGGTCCCTGATCAGAGTCGTGATAAGCAGCCTAAAGCTACTTAGCAAATGCAGCGGAATGTATAAAGTAACTTGCACTTAGTTTGCTTTCACAAATGTTTAGCTCACGGTAGATGTTAAGTTGTTTCAGATATATACTCTAGCAACTTGAGGTTGCTAGGTTTCAAAGCATCAAACAGTAGAAACAATAAAACAGTAAGAACACACAATATTTATAGTGGTTCGATCCTTAAAGATCTACGTCCACTCCTCAGTCGAACACTGAGAATTTCACTAAAAAGATATGTTCAAGTACAAGGAATTGCCTATCTCCTATAGCAGGTGGTGAGCTTTCGAGCCAGCCACTACAAGACTATCCTCCGTTACTTGGATCTTCTCGGTCGGCAGCTACGGCTAAGTCAAGGGCGCACCTTCGTAAAACTTGCCTTTATTGCAATGGAAGCTTTACAGTTCCTTCCGAACTTTCTGGGGATTGGCAACAGCCGTAAGAGTCAATCTCTTTTTAGAGAAGTGACTGCTGGATGCTTCTTAGGATGGAAGTTATCCCAATGATTAGATTCTTGAGCAAAGTCAAGGAATCTCTTCAATGTAGTGTCAGATATTCAATGAGGGGGACACTACGGTTGTTGAGAGCTTTGAATTCTTCTCTTTAAGGAGCTCTCAACTGACTACTCTCTTTTTGCTTTTGTTCGCTTGTAAAGCTTTCTCTCATATGAGCAAGTGTTAGTCATAGTCGTGAAAGGATTTTTCAGAGTAGTAGTACCCTTCTCTCTATTTGGACTTCTCTTTTATATCTGGAGATTCAAACTTTGAATCTCCAGACCCGTTAGACACAACGGTCCTCCATGTCCAAAAGAGTTACTTGTTTTTTGTCCTTTCCGACGTGTACAGTGCTTTATTACCTACTTCGGTAAAACTTATCGTCCTTGGTTGTACTTTTGTCAGAACGGGCGTCTTAGCAAGTGTTTGTTGAGTATCTCCTTGCTTAGCATTCTATCGGAGAATACTGGGAATACTTTGCTAAGTCTTTTGATTGTTGAGCTCTTCTAGCAATCTGCAAAGTCTTTTGATTGCTGAGCTCTTCAAGCAATCTGCTAAGTACTAGCGAATGCTGACTCCTTCAGCATTCTACTATCACTTGATATCTTGTTTCCTGATTGCTATAGCTTCTAGCAATCTCCTGAGTAAACAGTGAATGCTAACTCTTTTAGCATTCTGCTAGATCTTTACTGCTGACTGTTGTGCGAATACTCCTAGCAGTCTCTTCTTTCAACATATGATTGCTAGCACTTTAGCAATCATTCTTCTAGCACTTGTCTGCTATCTCCTTAGCAGTCATCCTGTCTGCT
Organism: Plectranthus barbatus; assembly: GCA_026898455.1. Lineage (NCBI taxonomy): Eukaryota > Viridiplantae > Streptophyta > Magnoliopsida > Lamiales > Lamiaceae > Plectranthus > Plectranthus barbatus. Next base: position 2,950 of record JAPKLW010006774.1, read on the forward strand.
GACTTTCTCTAGCATTTCCGAAGTTGCTTGGAATCTGATTTTCTTCGTTTCATTTGCTGAATCCTTCAGCAATCTTCTCAATTACTTCTAATCTATTAGAACTCGATAGATTTCCTAAGCAGGACATTACAAAAGAGTTGCTAGACTATGCTAGACTTCAACAATGATCGACCAAACTAACTAAGCTTTGGTTCAACAAAAGTTTTACAATTTGATCCTAAGGGAGATTTACAATACAAATCAAGGAATATTTTCCTAACATATTATAAATTAATATGTACCAAATCCTCAAAGTTTAAATAATATTAATTTAAAATTAAAATAATAAAATGAAAATATAATATCCAAATTGCATTGCAAACATGATTGTTTTGATGTTCGTTCAGAATAACTTTTGTAATTAGAAATCCTAAACTTGATATTAGCTAAAAAATCCCATTTATGTGAAGTTTAACAATTTGAGAATTAGATATAAATATACAAAAATAATTTTTAAATAAAAATAATATCAAATATTTTTTTCAAAAATATCATTTTATTTCAATATGCACACATTTATCAAATATATCATATAGATTGAGATAATAATACTACAACCATCAATTAATAATTGCAAAAATATCATTAGTTATTTAATATTTTTTATTTTAATATGTGTATGTTTTTTAAAAAATTTGGAGGAAAAATATGGAACTCCTTTAATATATTAATATATAGATACATCATTATATTTTATGAGATATATAAATATAGTATTTTGTGATAATAATTCATTATAATGAAGTATCATGTAAATACATTATAATGAAATTTCATACACTCCGTAATAAAGTATCACACATTATAAAGAACAAATTAGCTATTTGTATTTAAATATTGAGTTCTTATTTGAATATGATTCAATATATAATTATAATCACTAATAGTCTTCTATTTTGTACTTCATTATTTCGTTACATATGTAGATGGTCATAGCTTATATTTATTATATATTTACTGTTTTAACTTTTTTTAAAATATAACTAAATAAAATTATAAGTCACAAAAACATTATACTTAAATAGGAAAAATGCGCAAAAATTAAAATGAACTTAGTGTTGTAAGGAAATTTGTAATATAGTAGTATTATTTTATTTTTCTTAAAAGTAAATCAAATTTAGAAGAAACCAAGGTTAATTTTTATTAATAACTCAAATAAAAGTATATGATTAAAAGAAATATATACGCTTGTAAAATAATAATATTATAATTTTTTATTATATAAAAAAGTAATATGAAATTTTGACAGGAATAACTTAATGCTTGCGAAATTGCAAACATACAACCTTATGAATGTAAAATGTTATATTAAAAAGTTCCCAAAAAAGAATCTCAATCAGTTTAAGGTTGGAGGGCATGGTTTATATTAAAAAGTTCGCAAAATAAAAAAAATTCTCAATACTTATATTAAAAAGTTTCCAATTTTGTATTACTTATTAGCGGTTTCAATTTGAAAGGTTGGAGGGCATGGTATTTATTTTATTTTTTGGAAGATGATGCAAGTTCAGTTTATTTATGCAAACCAATATTGGTACGTGTGACATTTAATCAATTTGTAGATATATAGTTAATCGGTCTAACCAACTTTGGCGTTGCTGGCAAAAAATATGGAGGTCATACTATCAAGTAAAGTATTCCAGTAGCTTGTTCTATCTTGAACTGACTCGTCATTTATTTATTTCAATTTTCTTTGCTTTTTCTTCATGATTTCTACTATGAGACAATGAGTGTTTAGTGTTTTTATGTGTTTTCTTTATTTATTTTTGAGTTGAATTAATATGGGTCTATGTTTTTATCATTAATTTCTGTTTTTTTTTATTTTACTTTTTGGATACTCATTCTAATTTTTCTCTCCATCAATTTTGAACTTGAGAATTTAGGGAAAACCCATATACATTAACAATATGTTTTATGATATTAATATTACCTCGTTGGTATTGTAGTGAAGGGTGATGAGAGATGAATCCCTGTTTTCATTCTTTTGTGTAGATTCTATAGGAAAGCAGTGGGGATGATGTTGTTATTGCTCTGCCAGAGAGCAACGAAGCGATGCGGTGGTTGATAGTTATCTGGTCGATACCTTTCTCGCCGCAAAGACTTGGTTTTTTTTTTTTTATATTATGGGATGTAGTTGAGCATTGGAATATTTTGGTATAATTTGTCAACTCCTTTGGAATATCTCAATAGGGATAGAACTCTTTGGAGGAACTGGATTGACATGAAGTTGGTTGACAGAAAAGCTCGTTCGAGATCGTCTATGCCTCGAGTGAGGGAGTTGTAGAAGCTCGTTCGAAATTCCATAGCTCGTTCGAGATCGTCTCTCAGTGACGGTCCCTTCTAGCATGTTATTCTAACTCCAATAGAACTAGACCGGACAACTTCCCTATATTGATTGGAATCGGAACCGCACCAGAGATTGAGTTTTCCCCAAATTAAGGGTTAGATCTGTCACTGCTTCTAAGATGCAGTCAACATATTTTACACATAATCTGATACATCTCCTCGTAAATAATTCTTAGATAAGTCCAACTCTTGCATTTTACACAAGCTTGCAATTTCTGTTGGTATGGTTCCAGAAAGCTCGTTTAATTTAGATTTCCAATTCCAATGGCTTTAGAAATTGTGTTGCGTAGAATGCTGTTTTCCATGTCGACATACACAAGGTCCTTGCAAATATTGCGAAACATGCAGAATCATACTTAGGTCTGAGCACAACTAAATTCTACAAATATAACATTCCATGGAATATGAAGAGTGATTCAATTTCACATTGAGGCCGTCATATTATAACTTTGAAGGTTAGGATCCTACTAAAACTGCACAATGTTACAATCCTATAAATATTTCTAACTCTACATATTTTCCTGTTCATCCATATTTTGCTGCTTAAATATGTCTCCTTCTTCAATCCACTTTACAACTTGTCCTTCCAGTACTTTCCTCATCTTCCCTAAATGTATTAAATAAATTTATGTATTTGATATTGAATTTTATCATATTGCGGACAGTGGAGCTTGAGTTAAAACGTGAGTTATTTTTTATTGGGGAGAGAAAATGAAATAATTGAAAGGACTTGCACTTAATTTTTTTAAGTTGCCTACGTATCCCTTGTTTAAGGGGAATCAAAGTCCACGTAGTTCTCTTACCCGACTTACCATTTTGGCTGGCTAATTGATGATTGTGGCTGTGTATTGTAGTTGTATGGCTCAGTTGATACATGATAACAGATGTTTGAGGAGAGCGTGTGCCTCCTACTAAAGGCCTTTAGGTAGTGGTTGAGGAAATATATAGTATAGACTTGGATATTGATGTATGTTTTCATACCCACTACCAAAGCCAATGGTTGAAACCAACCATATATGATGCCCCTAACAGGAGGCTAAGGCTCTCCTCGAACATGTAATCATGAGTGCTTCTCACATGACGCAACACTCACCAACTATCCATGCAACACCAAACCCAAACATTAATTAATTAAGATAGGTTATATGTATATAGCAACAGTGAGAGACTAAAAAAGTGAGAATATATATAGCAACGATGAGAGAATTAAGATGCAGAAGAAAGTATTTATGGATTCACATTCGATGCCTAACACTCAAGAAATAGCTAGTGAGTTCATGACCTAAAGCCAGTACTAGTACTATCCTTATCAACAGCCGCATTCACGAGTCATATTTTCCTGATTATGAACACACTCACACAATATATATAATGCTTAATTTTTCAGATAACGACAATTGATAAACCTATTAAAGAAAACCAACCATATATAGAATTCACATCAAGATTCATTCTAGATTAATAATTACACACCAAACTAAAGTAATCATGAGTAAAAACTAAACCCCAATATCCAGATTCTTAGTCGACTGAATGGATCGAATTATGAATGAGCATGTGCTTTGATTGATTTCTTGATGAAAATATGCCAGAATTTCTGTAGAACATGAAACCATTGATGGAAAAAGAATCGATAAATGCAAGAAACATTTTGTTGAGGGTTGAATGAATACTTCTTGGGGGCAGCGACTCCTCCTGATCCGCGCACGCCGCCACAGATATGATCTTGATGATGAAGTTTTAGTCTCGTTTTCTCAGACTTTCTACTTCTCTCTATATATATATACTCCCTCCCTCCCAAGTAAATTGTCCACATTTCCTTTTTCGTCTGTCCCACAATATTAGTCCACTTTCCTAAAATAGCAAATTCTTTACACTCATCAATAAAATATTCATTCCACTAACTCCCACTACCACTCACATGCCCGGTCAAATGTGGACAATTTGACCGGGACGGAGGGAGTATTAAATACCTGAATTTCTTCTCTCTCAAGGTTTATAAATGCATTGGAGTTTGGAATTGATCAGAATTTAAATGGCAGTTAGAGAAATCGAAAATCGAGGCCATTTCGGTTAAAGTTGGACGGAATTTAATGAGGATAGACAAAGATATGGAGGCAAAATCTGTTTCAGCTTTTACATTTTTTTTTTGGGAAATAGGAAAATGTATCGTAATTTAATAAATTAGAAAATTATTATATTTTTTCTATTAGAAAATTATTATATTCAAAGTTTACTTTTCTTAGAAAATACTTATCCAAAAGTTTAGTTTTATTATAGAGTTTTGTGCTCTGTTGTTAAAAATTAATGTTTGATCATTTTAAAATAATATTTTGTTTTCTTAATAATATTTTTATTTGGAAATTAAAATATTTTTATTTTTAAAAATAATATGTTTCATACTTAAAATTAAAATATTTTTTAAAATAAAAATATTTATGTTCCCTATTATATAAATTTTAATTATTTTTATTTAATATATAAAAAATAGGTCGCTCAAACTTATTAAACAGCACGCAGCATGCTTAGTCGGCCATCTAAGTTGCGAGCTTGACCGGTCATCTAAATCGGCGCCTAGGTGGATTAGGCGGCCTAGGCACGGATTACTCGCCAGACTGATTAGACACGAAGATTAGAGGGTAATTGGTTCAGTTGATGACCGCCTAGCGCCTAGGCGGAGATTTTTACAACACTTCTTTTGAGTTCCTGCGCAACTATCCTTTTTTTTTTTTTTTGAATAGGAGTACATTTATTAAACTCACAAACCCAGATGTCCTAAGGGAAGTTCAAAGTTGTGACCTCTTGGTTCGGGCAAGGTGCTTTCACCACTAGACCCCGAACGAAGGGACACAACTATCCTTCTCTATCTTAGAAGTGATGCAGTTTTTTCAATATAGGTACAGGCTGGTAGGGTCTACTTTCATTTCTTTGTCTACATATATATGTAAAGTTCTTTACATAACTTTTCAACTTTTTACAATTGTAAAAAAACTTTTTTTATGATTTTTACAATTATAACATAGCCATGCAGGGCGGCAATCTCCAATTCGATACAAACGTAACATGGAATGAACTGGTTGGATCAACTCATTTCAATTTTGGGTCGAACCTGCAAAGCTCAATTAAATTTAATTCAAATTTGTATCAATTTTAGGTTGACTCACGTCCGGAAGGCCCCTCGAAGCTAATCAATTTTAATATTATATTAGTTTGACTCCTGCGTGATATGTAGGGGTGTAAATGAACCAAACTGTTCGTGAGCTACTCGGATCTCGACTCGAAAAAAGCTCGTTCGAGTTCGTTTAGTAAAGCTCGTTTATTAAATGAACCAAACTTGAGCATCATAGTATTCGACTCGTGAGCTCGTGAGCAGGCTCGTTAGCTAAAATTAGTACTCGTGAGCAGGCTCGTTACACTTAATCATTTATGCTTTCTAAATATTTGTCATTATTAGATAGATATATAAAATAATTACTTTTATAAAAATAAAATTTTCATGATTTAAGAGTAACAATAATGATAAATCTATCTAATAATGACAAATATTTAGAATATGAGCATGAATATGATATTTTTTTTTTGAATAAATAACCTTTTCTTCAAAATAATAATGAAAATCTTAAATATATTCAAAATTTAGAAAGTTCGTTTAGGCTCGATAAAAGCTCGATAACGTTCGTGAACATCAAAGTATTCGATTAAAAAGCTCGAAGCTCGACTTGAAACTAAACGAGTCAAACTTGAGCACGACACTACTCGACTCGACTCGGTTCAATTACACCCCTAGCGATATGCGAATTATATACATTACTTTTAATAATTTATTATATAAAACATATAGATTATTATTTGTTAATACATGAAAAATTATAGTTATTCTTACTTGAGGTTTAATATATATTACATGTACAAATGTATTGTAAAAATTCATACTAATTTTAGACTATGGAATATTAAACTATTGTTAGTGGTGAATACTTGCACGTACCTCTAATTTGTTTTTCTTATTTTTAATTTATCACAGGAAGTATTTCTAGAAAGAAGAAATCAAGCACAAAATGTACCCTCAATCTACTTTTTATTAAAATTACAACTTCAATTAGTCATTATATATCTAAATCTGGAAAATAAAGTGACGATTAGAATAATGTCTTCAAAGAATATTTTTTATATAAAAATATCAAACTAAAATTTTGTTCTTCATTAATTTTAAAATAATCTATTAATATATTATAACAAAGCAATCCCAAGATAATCGTCCCACTTAAATCTTTTTAATTTATTTATTACTATATTATTTATCTACAAATCTATTAAAAATGTTCCCATACTTAAATATTCTTATTAAACAATGTTTCTAATCTATAAATATACTAAAGCAAAGTAGTGATTAGAAAACAAAATGGTTATTCCATAAAAAAAAATATTTTATTTTATATAAATACATCATGATTAATTAAATAATTATCATTTAATATTAATCATAATAATCTATTTTCTACTATAAAGATAGGCAATATTATTTTCAATTTATATATTCTATAATAAAAAATAATCTCCATTTATTATCAGCAAAATAATTTATTTTTTTCAACAGTTTACAATTTGATAATTTATATAATTTTTATAATCAGGATATAACTAAATTTATATAATAACATACAAAATTGAATGATGATTACCAGCAAAATTAATGTGAAATTAAAATTCTCAAACATAAAAAGATAGTAATATTTGATAATATCAATAAATTGATAAGACAGATTAATATCACATCATTAGATTTATTATTTATAAGATAATTTATATATTGATTTTATAAAAAATTATATATTAATTTTTATATCCGGTGCAAATTAATTATTTTTTATAATTTAAAATAATAAATTTTATATAATCTATCTATATATATACTAAAGCAAAGAAGTTCTATCTATTTACAATTTTGCCACTTTCCCTCCAAAAATAATACATCACATTTATAATAATTTTATTATTTTATTATATTTGTTTACTAATTCATCAATATCATAATATATATAGTAATCTATATAATTTACTAAAATAATTCTAACTTTACCCTCCAAAGTTTTTAAAAAACGTGTTCATATTAAAAAAAATAATGATAGTTCTACAATTATTACTTGATGGTTGGAACATTACAATCTATATAATATATTGAAAAATATGTGCATGTTGAAGTAAAATTAGTTTTTTGAAAACAATATTAAATATGATTTTATTAATTTTAATATAATTATATGCTAAAATAATTTATTTTTAAAATTAAAAAACTTTACATAAATTGAATTATTTGTCAATTCAATTTTAGAGTTTCTAACAAGTCATTTGAAATAAAAAACAAAATAACATGTTTGCAATGCAATTTGAATATCATGATTCTCATTTTATTATTTTAATTCTAGATTCATATTATTTTAAGGAATTAGTACATTTTAATTCATAATATCTATTTATTTTTACAAAAATAACCTAATATTTTTAATTTTATAAATATTAGACATTAAGTTCGTAAAATGAATAAACTAAGAAATTAAATAATAATCTTCGGTGTAAAATATTAAATTACAAATATAGACAAATATTTTGAATTAAATTATAATTTTGTGAGCACTATGTTATTTTTGTAAAATCGACAAATATTAGGAGTGTAAATGCAAATACTTTTATTTTGGGTACAAATTTGAATAAATATTATACATGTCGAAAGTTTATTAGAGAAGTTTATTATTTTTCATTTATTTTCATATAACGTGTAATTAATATTATTTTAAACAAATTACTATAATTTCTTTACTGAAACATGAAAATTTTCTACGTGGCCATTTATATGCAATGGAAACATAAGTTATCATTAATAAAGTAAATAATATTATTTATTACAACATTTTGGAACAAAATTATTTATATATTACTATAAATAATATTTATTTGCGCAACGCGCGGGTGCAAATCTAGTATGCACTATAACGAACAATAATCAACTCACCAATGTAATTGTATATATAACATAGAAATTTATGTAAAAATTATAGCATGTTATTATATAATTTAAATTTAAATTACTAAAAGAACTCAAATTGTTAACTCTTAAATGTCGGTACATTAGTTCGATTTTTTCTATTTTATTGAATTTAAATTTTTTTCAATTTTATGCTACAATATATAAATCGTGAGTATATTAGTTTGATTTATGTAACTTAAATAATTATTATTTATATGTTAAAAAATATAAAACTTGGGAATACCAATTTGATTTTTATTGAATTTAAGTTACAACTTTTTAATTTATTTTAAAAATATAAAGCGTTCGTGGGTACGTCAGGGTGATCTTAAACGTATACACCTTTCGTCCCACAGAATTAGTCTCATTTGGTTTCGGCACAATAACCAAGGAAATAGAGATAAAGAAAATTAATAATTTATTAGTGTGAGTGAATTACTTTTCCTTTTGGTAATAGGGCTATCATATGGGACAAATATAAATGAAAAATAAAATTAATTTGATAGGACACAAGGTCATATCTATCAAATAGATAAATATTATATATGTAATATTTATAGCTATACGTGACATACATTAATTTACTAAAATAAAATGCTTGATATATTTATAATTTATTAACAATACATAAATCTAATAATTTTGTGCAACGCACGGGAGAAATGCTAGTTCCCTCAACTATATTTCTTTATTATTTTAAAATGATATGGGTATAATTTTTTTATGAGGCAATTTGTTAACTCCTAATTTTGTAAACTTTATTTTTGTTTTACCTCCTTTTATTTTTTTATTAAATTTGTATTAGTTGGCCATATAATGTAGAAAATAACTTATATTTATAATATAGCAATATACAGTATTGATGAATAAAAAATATCCTTATTTAAAAACTGCCGAAAAATATACTTTTATCAATTATATAATAATATTTCATATTTTTAATTTGCACATCGCGCGGGTAAAATTATAGTTTTATATAAATATATATAAGCTATATGTCACACCCTCAACTTGCATTCTTAATTTTAAAATTCTAAACATACTACTAATGTTTTTTTATATACTCTAAAATAAATTTTATATTAATATATAAGTGTAGTAGTTCGATGTGTAATATCTGCAATATATTCTAATTTAGTATATTAAAACAAATAATCTTTATTCTATATTTGTTAGTTTAAAATTGAAGTATATAATCTACACTAATACTAAGCAAAGAAGTAATTATATTAAAAATTGGCGGGAACAGTTACTTTTAATCTCTATTTTATTTTATCTAATATATTAATTTAATTTAGTAGTTATTAATTAATACTAATATCCTATTTTTGTTTTCAATTTTCATATGCCACAATAATAAAAAATTATCTCATCAATTATCTACAAAATATTTATTTCTCACCAAAATCTAAGTAATTTATATAAATTCGATAATAATGATAATTAAATTTTAAATTATGTTCTTAAAACATGTCAAGATAGTATTTTTTAATAATAATATTACTAAATTAATATAACATTAATAAATATATTATTTATATAAAAGAATTTATACATAAATTTATAACTGTCTAATAATATATAATCTATATTTTTATGAACATACTATTTATAATGAGATATAAAGCAATCAATAGTACTCACACATCTCCCTAATCACATTTTTATACAAATAAAATATAAAATAATTAATATTATTAAATATTCAGTTAAAACACAAATGAGGAAATGTGGATATATCTATTTTTCATTTTTCAGTTTTTAATTAGTTTTCTTATAATTATATGTTGAAAAAAATATAAACATAGAAAAAGTTTTAAAATGTGCAGAATTGAAAATCGTCCTCTCATGTTAATCATAGCAATTTATATATCCATAAGACTATTGTTTTTTTTCAAAATATACTTATATATTTTTTATCAAACTTAAAATATAATACTTTTGTGCAAAACATGGGTAAAACTAATATTTAAAACGTATTTCATTAATTTTGTGTTTGATATTTTATTTTTACTTTTATTAAGTTTATATATATAGTTTGATTTATAATATAGAAGATTATTTATATTATAATATATTAAATGTAATATCAATGAATAAATATTAACTATGTTTAAAACGAAGCTCGAGTGTAAATCATTACATCACATCACGTCATTTTTTAAATTTTGTTTTATTTGATACTTTTTTATATTATAACATATACATATATTTCAATTATAAGCTTTTTGCTTTATTACTTGCTTAAAATTTTTTCTAATTTATATATTTGTTGATTAATGCATAATATAAGAAATTATTTTGTAACTATACTAGCTTATAACCTTATCATAATATTTTAAAAAAATTAAATAAGATATTAAATATATAATTCGTGCAACGCACGGGTTTACAATCTAGTATTAACTGTACCAGTTTCTTTCCATAATATACTGCAAGTATTTAGGAAGCCTTGTTTAGGCGGGAAAATATATGCATTGGGGTTCTGCTTTTAGGTATAGTATAGATTTTATTATGTTGTATTGTGATTTTTTGTGAAAGATCATTTTAGTGTTAAACATATCATATTTATAAAGATTAAAATTTTTACCATAATTAAATAGGTAATTTTGTGTTGACCTTAAATAAAATTTGAGTTGGCACATAACATGTTACTATCAAGTCGCAACTCGAACCCAACCCAATTACAACCCCTTACTCCCATACTACATTAATCCAAAATTTGCCCCCCATCTTTCCCAAAAGAGAAAAACTCAAAAAAAAATAAAAATAATAATAATAAAGAAGAATAATCTACAACATTCAAGAATAAATTTAGATCTTTAATTTTTTGTAACAATTTAACAAACAGCTACAGTGCGTTCGGATTAAAAAAAAAACTAAGGAAGCAGTTTATGAAGCACCATCTTCATATACAAAACGTTTCCAACAAAATCAAAGATTATTCAATTTAAATGTTTGTTTATGTGAAGGAAATATTAATGAACATCGATGCTGGTTACTGTGGTGATCACGAAATCGGATTTGGAACTGCTATTGAGAAATTTGTACCAAGTACATCCCGATTATAAGCTCTGGTCTCACTCTTAAAATATCTGATCTAATAAGATTTTTGATTTAATTTACAGAGAGGAGGGTAATGGGGTTGGACAGTGAGTTTGAAGAAAAGAGAAAAGCTGATTTTTGAGAGAAAAACTTGAGGGTGGGAGAAAAGATGGTGCACGTGGATATACATAAACATGATATAATTGCAAAATTTTAAAAGCTATGTTATTATTGCAAATTTGTTGAAAGTTGTGTTAATAGATGCAACCTTGTTAAAATAAGGCATGAAGTTATTAATTATAAACCTATTTATACAGATCTTTATTCCATAACCTTTTTATTTTATTTTATCCAGTTATTCATTTAATTAAATTATTCCTACCATGTATAAAGATTCCTGAAACAGAATCATACTTGGATCTGAGCACTACTAAATTCTACAAATATTCCCTGGAAGTGAGAAAAGTGATTCACACTAAAATTTCAAGTACTTTCGGAATCTCAGTTGAACACCTACACAAAAATACTAAATGTCCAGACAGTTAACAAAAGCACCAAAGCCAAGCAATTTGTCTCCGAAAAATGAACATATTGAGCAAACCTTAAGACTTGGTAGTTATGGAATAGATGAATCAAACTCATCAAAGTTAATATAGAACAAGCTTGAGAATTTACCATTTATTTTCATCCTTCCTATCATCATCTAGAATTTCAGCCACCTCGCCATACAGTTTTGGTCGACCGGAAATCACTAGTTAGATCATATTAGTGATTATGCGATCATATTCCACCATTTTACCTGCATACATTTAATGTCTGGTTCAATCATTTCATCGAGCATCTGGTGCTCTCCCATTTTAGAGTCCCTTTGATAAGTTGTTGGCATTCGACGTCTACAACATCCCAAAAATTAACTCTGATTTTGTTTTCACTAACCACAGTTTCGTTTCCATCATTTCAGTCTCATACACCCTCTTATTTTCTGGTTCAGGCATCTCATTGAACACCTTGTGTTCCTCCTTTTCAGTGCCGAGTTCAATGTTTTTTTGCTTAGTTTGGGGTGATGCCGAGTTCAATCTCGGTATGATGTGTTGGAGGATAATAATGCCACCGAGACACGGAGTCTTGGGTTCTGTGAGTAAGTATGGAGGTGTTATATTACGGTGGTTGATAGTACTGATTCTGAAGTGACATAGTTGTTGATGAGAATGATGTGAAGTGGCAACCGTAGTTGATTGAATCTAGAATCCTGAGAATATAATTGATTTGATAGTGTTAAGGGCTGTTGTGGGTGACGTGAAACAACGTTTCTGGTTTTGATTGAATCGAAAAGTATCTGCATTATGTGTATCGTGGTGCAAGTGTGAGCAAAGTATAGATCGCTACTCACGAGCATGAGAATGGTTGTGCATGAAATGCACTAGAATTTAATCTTGATTGTACGTAGCACATAATTGAGACACATTATATGGACTCTTGTTGAATCCAGTACGAGGTACTGAAGATGATTATGATTTGTAAAGCTGTAAGGTAAAGCAAGACTTGATGAGAATCCAGACTTTTATGACGAGTCTATAAAAAAAATAATGATAAGTGGAAATTGTTTGACGAGCTATAAAGACGATAAACGAAGGACTCTCATTCGAAGGAAAGTTTTTTGTACGGAGATCTTCTAAGATTCTAATTTCAGTATGATAGAAATTGTGTCGATAACACTCACTATTATAGTTGAGTGGCAGTTCGGATGACAAGCCAAGTAATGTCTTTGGAAAAGTTGGATTACCTTATTATGTTCGGCTAATTACTAGTACCTTATGAAGGAAAAGTTCTCTTCTGACTTGGTAAAATTTTATTGATTTACTCTAAACTATCAGTCTGTAAGCCTTTGAATGTCCTACTCGCTTCCAGTTCTGAACTAACTTGAGGACATTGTCTTAAATAATGTCCGAATTCCTTGCGTTTGAGATAGAAGTTATTCGCAACATAGCCTTCTTCGATATAATTCTTTCTACACTTGATAAGTTGCAGAATAATTTCGCTACATTGGTTTTGTGTTGCCAACTCTTTGTACTGATCTTTGAGCTAGTTGAGATTCTGCCTTGGTTACTCAACAAATCTCTAATCTTTAATCATGTGTGATTACGCCTTGACCTCATT
>JAPKLW010006775.1:0-16553 GCA_026898455.1 Plectranthus barbatus
TGTAGTCTATTTGGAAACGCTAATAGACGACGTGAGGAACCGCGTTGTCTATTAGCATATAGACGACGCAGTGCCTCGCATCGTCTATATGCTAATAGACGACGCGGTGCCTCACGTCGTCTATTAGCGTTTCCAAATAGACTACATATAAATAGACAACACGGAAATTTTGAATAGACTACGCAATTTTCGCGTTGTCTATTGGCTTTTTTGTTGTAGTGTAAGGTCAAATCCGTATCCGATCCGTTAAGAAAAATTAAAATCCGTATCCATATCCGATCCTTTAAGCTCAAATCCGTATCCGCACGAATCCGATCCGTATTCGTTAAGGATCCAATAAGTATCCAATCCGAATGATCCGTTATGTATCCGATCCAATAAAGATCCGATAAGAATCCAAATCGGATTAATTCAATAAGAATTTGTTTCAATAAACACAATTATAATCCAATAAAAATTTGATAAGATAATACAAAATATTCATATTTGATTGTTCAAATAATATGTTTGATAAATAAAACTGCAACTTCATTTGAAACTAAAATCCTCAATCAAATATCCGAAGATACATAGATAAATCTTAAATTCCGATTCTAGTGATCAAACATGTTCATTTCAAAATACTGATCAATCTTTCACCTTAGTCTTCAATACTTCACTTACAATTTTGAGGAAGAAAAAATTAATTAAAACTGATTTATATCAAATAAAATAAATTATAATAAATACTTTTAATCTATCATGGTGAAATTGAAAGAGTTGAGACAATTAATGAGAATCTACAATACTTTATCAATATTAAAATTTAAGATCCCACCTTTTAGTTAATTCGTTGTTGATAGTTGAGAAAAAAATGAAGTTATTAAATTTTGATAGTAGAAGAAAATAAATATTAAAAATATAATTAATAGATAAATAAATATATTTTTTAGTGGTGAATTAATAATGGGACACGAACAATGAAGAATCAAAAGATTTGAGTTTTTGAAAGAACTTTAAATCTATATTAATATATCAAAATTAATTAATTAATTATTATATTTAAAGATAAATAAATTTTATTATTTTATTAACGGATATCCATATCCGATCCGTATCCAATCCGAATCCGATCTGAAATTTTCGTATCCTTATCGTGTCGATCCGATAAGGATCCATATCCGATAAGCCTCAATTCGTATCCGTTATTATCGTGCGGATTCGTGTCGGATTATCGGATCGGATCAAAAATTGCCACCCCTAGATCGTGGTCCCTTTTGGAACCCACATCTTAGTGATCTTCAAGATTTTCTTCTTGACATCACTCTTAGCAACCTTCTCGACCTTAGTTGGATAAGCAAATTTTGCATAATTCGAACGAGGTGGAGTAGTGTGCTTAACCTTCATAGTCCTTTGAAAAGGAAAATGATTGGACTCAGGCCTCACATAGGTGTTCCTCCTATGTGGTGTGTACAATGCTCAACATTCACCCTAGACACTGCTGAGTGTGGCCTAGCAGGCATTCTCTGGGTACTCTGCTGAGATCCAGCAGATGCATGCTTAGCAGGCATTCTCTGGATACTTTGCTGAGATCCAAGAGATTCACGCTGCTTACGCCGATCTTTCTGCTTAGCAGTTGATGACTCAACAATAGTCTTTTCGTTACCTTTTTCAGCATTGACTTTTCCAGCAGAAACAAATGAAATCTTTTTCTGCTTAGAAAATTCAGCATTTCTATTCAAAACATCCTTAGAGGATTTTCCTACGGCTTCAACACACCCAAGACCCAATCCAGATTTATCAGAATGTTTTCTCTGTTGGCTAACAATGGCACTTAGAACTGCCTTGCTGGATGTGTAAGCACAAATGCAATCCTCCTTAGGTTTGTTTTTCAAAGCTAGATTCTCCTTTTCAATATTTTGAAAATTTTTAGGAAGCTTGGAGTAATCAGCTTTGAGTTTCAAAAGTTCCTCACTATCAGACCTTAGTCTTTCGACTTCCTCGGTCAAAGATGCAACTTTGGTTTTCAGTGAGGTGTTCTCTCCCACAATAGCATTTTTTATCTCGTACATTTTTTAAAATTCTAGTGAGAGCACAGTGAGATAATCATCCTCAGAATCTAAAGGAGTAGAATCCTCCGATTGATGTATGATTGCTGAAATTGAACTGCTAGTAGGATTTACCTCCTGAGCATCGACTGCTAGAGCCGATTCAGCATTCTGCTCAGCTTCAGCTTCCTGATCAACAATGATATCCGCCATAAGGACCAACATGGCCTCCTCATCATCTTTTTCTGAAGAGTAATATTCCTCTTCATTGTCAGGAATGTCGGACACCTCTGTCCTGGTCAGCAGCGCTCTGGTGACTGCTTTGATAGCTCTCCTCTCAAACATTTGTTTGAGACGCTCTCTTTCTTCCTTGCTCACCTTAGGACACTCGTGCTTTAGGTGATCTGGCGAATTGCATTCGAAGCACGTCCTTTATTTCTTTCTGTTGATCGAGAGGAGAATGTGAGCTTAGCTTCTTTGGCTTCCTTCTCTGCTTTGGCTTCCAGCATGAGCTTTTGAAGTTTTTTCATTTGCTCTTCGAGCTCACTGATTTTGAGATCTACATGCTGTGAGCTTGAGGTTGAGGCAACCTCCTTTGCTGGTGAAGCTGGTGCAGATCTTTCATTGTTGTGGAAGGGCTTCCTTGGCTTCCACTTTCCAGCATCTTTCTTAGCAAAGAACGCTAAGTCTTCCGGGGGTACATCGTTTGTTGACGAAGTTTGAGCCACGGCTGCTTCGTTCTTTTTCGATTGCTGTATTATAAACTCGTGAGCTTTAAGTAGAGTGAATACCTCAGATGTAGACATTTTGCTGAGGTCTTACTCACTCAGACTCGTCTTCTTCACGAACCAATCGCTCCTAGGAAAGAGTTTGAAAATGATCTTATTGTTAATTTCTCCGTTGTCATACGTCTTTCCCAAGTTCCGGAGCTCTCCAACGATGGTAATGAATCTTTCTTCCATCGCTTGAATGGTTTCACCTGCAAGCATAGAGAAAGACTCATATTTATCAACGGCTACTTGTGTAGGGTTTTCCCGTGAACCGAATCACCAAAACCAATTTGAACCGGATCGATTTATAGATATTGTGCACAATTAAATAAACAATAAACCCTAACATGCTCCTATGAATTTAATTACCAGAATTGTAGATTGAGGAATTTACCGTAACTCCGTAGTCTCTGTTCCGATCTTTTGCGTTTGAACTTCCACTTGAATTCAACCACACAATTCGATTTTTATCTGCGGAAGTAGAAATTAGAAATCTAATTTCTAGAATTAAATCGAAATCAAAATAAAGAAAAGAGAAATTTGTTGTTCTCCAGATTAGATCTTCAGATCTGTTTCCCGGTGCGTTCAGATCTGCTACTGGTGAGGATTCCACAGATCTGTGCTTGGAGCAGGACCAGAAATCGAAAATTCTCCTCCCTTTCTCTCTAGAAATTGGCACCACACTCTCTCTCTCTAGGTTTAGGGTTTTTCAACTGTGTTACAACTTATGAGAGAGAGTTGTCTATTTATAGACCTAGGGTTGTAAACCCTAGTGGGCTCCTGGGCTCAATTCAGCACACTTTCCTTGGGCCAGACCTGGGACCTAATGCAAATAATAAAGTGGGCCTATAAATTAATTAATTCCCATGTCTACAACCCAGGACACAATTAATTAATTAATATTAATTCTTTTTCACCACATAATTAATACTGACCTACCCCTTTATTACCATGTTATGAGAACGGGCTGCATTAATTGAGAATCCCCATATTTAAGGTTACCGAACATCCATTAATTAATCGGAGCCTCTGACAAGCTCTACCAACAATTAATTAATATCTTATAATTCCTGAGTAGTACCACTCAATCCTTATCACTCGTGCCTGAACTTAATCAGCATGCAGGACTTTGGCACGATGAATGTTATTGAGCTCCTCAAGCAATGTCCCCATCCTATTACTCAGATATGGTTACCTAAACCCAGTCTCAGGCGGTACTACACAAATTGCTGTTACCCAAGATGCGGATATATGAGCACGTTACTCATGCTCTCCACCATGGCAAGTCAAAGAAACAATCAACCTGTGCAAACCCCTGAACCTTCGTTAGGGTTTGGACTCAATCAATATAACGAGATCTTGTATTTGCTGATGACAAATAGACGAATACATCTCACTGCGTTCCATCAATACGCCACCTCTGCGTACCAGCACGTCAAGTAACCAAGACAGATTACTTATTCCGACAATGCCGCAACAATCCGGACATACGTATCCTCATACGCTGTCTCGGCTGTGATCATGTTTATGTCTCACTAGGTCAAGTGATCATACTGTCTTCTACGATCTACAACACGCCGTATGATCGTCCCTATCGGTGAGACAAGAGGATACCATTGTTCATACATGTAAGATTCTTAACAGATAGGAGAAATAAACCGTCGTATACTCATTATGATAAATGCTTTCAGTATACAAAACTCATCAATCTCCCACTTATACTCAAAGCATAACTAAGCTATTACAGAGTGTACAGTCCGTCTATCTAGTGTGCTGTCTCTTTAACCACTGTCAGTGGTCGGCATCCACCTCAGACCCAGCTCACGAATATATCTTTCGTAAACTTTCTGCGGCAAGCTCTTTGTAAATGGATTGGCAAGATTGTCAGCAGTGTCAATCTTCTTAATTTGCACACCGCCCCTCGATACGATTTCTCGTATGATATGGTACTTTCTCTCTATGTGTTTGCTTGCCCTGTGTGACCGCAGTTCCTTTGAATTTGCCACTGCACCAGAGTTATCACAATAAATTGTGATGCTGCTCGGCAAACTCGGAATCACGCCAAACTCTAAAAGGTAGTTCCTGAGCCATACCCCCTCTTTCGAGGCGTCGGAGGCAGCGACATATTCCACCTCTATGGTGGAGTCAGCAATGCATTTCTGCTTTGAGCTCCTCCAAGATACAGCTCCACCTCCCAGGGTAAACACATATCCTGAGGTCGATTTCTTCTCATCTTGGTCCCCTTGGAAATCCGAGTCTGTATAACCCACAGGGCACAAATCCTCAATTTGATAAACTAGGCCTAAATTCCTAGTTCTTTTCAAGTACTTGAGGATGTGCTTTACAGCAGTCCAGTGCGCCTTACCAGGGTTAGACTGATATCTTGCTATCATGCCAACGGAATAACAGATATCTGGCCTGGTACACTGCATCGCATGCATGAGGCTACCCACCGCAGAGGCGTATGGCACAAGACTCATCTCATCTTTCTCCCGCTGTGTTTGAGGACACTGCCCATTAGAAAGATGAACGCCATGTCTGAAAGGTAGCAAGCCATTCTTGGCGAGTTGCATGCTGAACCGGGCTATCACAGTATCCACATAGGATGCCTGGGATAAGCTCAACATTCTTCTCTCACGATCTCGTAAGACCTTAATCCCAAGAATGTAGCCAGCTTCTCCCAGATCCTTCATTTGGAACTGTTCGGATAACCAAGCCTTGATTTCGGACATCACTCCCTCGTTGTTTCCAAATAGGAGTATGTCATCAACGTATAGTGCAAGGAAGACCACGCTCCCACTGATACAAACTCGGTAAACACAACTTTCGTTTTCCAACTGTGCAAATCCATAGGATTTAATCACATCGTTGAAACGAAAGTTCCACGACCTTGAAGCTTGCTTAAGTCCATAAAAGGACTTCCTAAGATTCTAGACAATATGTTCTTCGCCCTTGCATATGTAACCCTCGGGTTGCTGCATATAGATGTCCCTACCTTCTTCAAGGTAACCGTTTAGAAAAGCGGTCTTGACATCCATCTGCTAGATCTCGAGGTCCATATGCGCAGCTATGGCAAGGAGTATCCAGATGAATTTGAGCATGGCTACGGGTGAAAAGGTTTCTTCATAGTCAATGCCCTCTTTCTGACTATAACCCTTTGCCACCAGCCTGGCTTTAAAAGTCGTGATCTTTCCATCCGCCCCTTTCTTTCTCTTGTATACCCATTTGCACCCTATGGCCCTAAAGCCATCTGGCAAATAAGTTTTCTGGTATACATCCATAGTAGTTATGGATTCAATTTAAGAATCCATGGCGACACGCCATTTGGCAACATCCTTGTCCTGCACTGCCTCTTCGTAAGTCAGTGGGTCAGAGTCCTCATGTCCGTCTTCCGGGCTCAAGTCCAAAGACTCACCCACGAATATGTACCTTTTTGGCTGGAAAATAACTCTCCCACTACGACGAGGCATCGGTGCCGTGTCAGTAGTAGGTGCAGTAACTTAATGTCCTGCACCTTGCACTGAAGAACGTGTCTGTGGTGCTGTACCTCTCACAGGTGCACCCATATCTACACGCTCCCCTTCCCTTGGAACTGCATTCTCGTTCTCAATTTCTTGAAGAATGATATCACTCCTTGACTTGTGATTTCTCACATACTCGTCCTCCAAGAATCTAGCGTTGGTGCTAACAACGACTCTTTGACTCTCAGGACAGTAAAAGTAACCACCTTTCGTTTACCTGGGATACCCTATGAACAACATTACTTTTGACCTGCTTTTTAACTTATCAAGTTCCTTCGACAGTACGTGTGCCAGACATCCCCATACTCTAAACTTGCACAAACTATGTTTGCGACCAAGGAAGAGCTCAGAAGGCGTCATAGGAACTGATTTAGAAGGCACCACATTTAGCACGTAAGCTGCTGTCTCCATTGCGTAGCCTCAAAACAAAATTGGTAAGTTTGCATAACTCATCATTGATCTTACCATCTCTAGAAGAGTCCTATTTCTTCTTTCATCTACACTGTTTTGCTGGGGAGTACCCGGTGCAGTCCACTGGGATGTAATCCTATTTTCTGACAAATACTGCAGGAACTCGTTACCGAGGTATTCGCCACCGCGGTCAGATCGCAGTGACTTGATAGTTTTCCCAACCTTTTTTTCTACCTCAGCCTTGAACTCTTTGAATTTGTCAAAGCATTCAGACTTGTAGCGAAGTAGCTAAACGTATCCGTACCTTGAGTAATCGTTAATGAAAATGACGAAGTACTCGTACCCTCCACTAGCCTGCGTGGACATTGGTCCATATAAGTCAGAATGGATCAATTCCAACACTTCCTCTGCTCGAGACTGACTAGCCTTGAAAGGCCTAGTTGACATCTTGCCCTCGATGCAGGATTCGCAAACTTGATAAGGTATAGCCCGGACTAAGTCCAATGTACCATCATCTGCAAGTCTCTGAATCCGCTTCAAGCTGATGTGACCCAGTCTCATGTGCCAGAGATATGTAAGATCCTCTTCAGAAGAATTAAGTTTTCTCTTTCTAGGATTATCAATTACGGATGAATTACATGCAATACTTAAGGACATATTTGATCGATGTAACATAGAGATTGTAAATCAACATCCCATAACGGATAACATTGTTATTACCAATGATAAAAACTAATATCCATAAAAGTTGATAAAATTTGTCCTGCCGATAAACCACGGCCCACAAATAAATTCTCAAATGTACTTAATTCATCAAAACATAAAGAAAAGAAAACACCATGAAGCTCCGTAAAAAAATGTTGCCTTCATCCAGTTTGGTATCTTCTTGCCATCACTCACCAACCTTGTCGGCACGGTCCCCTGCAAAGTATAACAACATGATCAACAAGTCAGCGCTTACAGCTCTTGGAAGAGCAACGCCGCACTCTAATAATGCTTCAGTTATACATGCAAATGGCATACCCTGTCTAGCCTTGTGGGACTGACAATCTTTCCTCCAATGTCCTTTCTTACCACACTTTAAAACACTTATCCCTCGAAGTTTCCGCCATAGGCTTATTAACAACTCCCACGTCCTTCGCAGTTACCTTTCCAACCTTCTTCTTAATCGCTCTTTTCGGCTTCATACCTTTTGATACAACAGAGTGATTACCAGAAGTAGCTAAGGCAACCTTTTAAGGATTCAAGACCGATTCCATTGCCATCAAGTCATTGAGCAACTCGTTAAGAGTATACTCCTTCTTGTTCATGACAACAATCAGTCTGAAACTCTCAAAGGATTTGGGAAGAGAGTTCAGTATGATATCGACCTTAGCCTCAGCGTCGATACCTCCACTGTGCACAGTTAGCTTATCCATGAGGTGAGTCATGGAAACTACGTGCTCTCTCACTCGTTGTAATAGTCTACTTCCTCTTGCAAGGATTCAGTAGTAGGCACTTATAGGACAATGTACTTGTAGAACGAACATGTGTTCTTCCGCAATCAGAATGTATTCAAGGTTGCGTTTCCATTCCAGGAAGTTTGGACTACTTAGAGAATTTTGTGTGAGAATATTGATAACACTAGACATAGACATATCCGAAACAATAAAATTCTTAAATAAGAACATACATGCAGAACTTCAAAAACAAATGCATTGAAAACCTTTTAATAAATCAAATACAATTGTTTTCCACTAATTGCCCAAGAGATCCTACCGCAAGCTACACTCGTAGACATTTACGATGTCATCCTCAACCAGAACTGCGGGTTTTAAGCCCCAATCCATTTAATTTCACTACCATGTCAGGATGCTTTTGACACTAGAAATTAATAATTAGTGAAAACCTTAAACCAAAACATCTCTCAAGAACAGGGATGCAATTCTTGCATTATATTCTAAGATGCTTCTAAGCCATTAACCACAAATTTAACTCCGGCCAAAAGAGACAGTTTAGCATGGCACGTTACCATACCGCACAGCCCTTAAAGCTTTTGTTATCTATAATTTAAATCAATCCTAGAATACTTGTGAAAGAGATCTACGCAGGCTACACTCGAAGACGTTTTCGCAAAACCCTCCCACTATTCACATGATTTAAATTGTTTGTCTAGAAATCCCACCGCCACCGCCACCGCAACCGCAGTCGCGCGCACGCGCCCAGCGCACTCGCGCACGCTGTGGCCGGCCGCTGCCCGCGCTCATTGCTCGCGCCCACGGCCGCGCGCCTGCCGCGTGGTGCGCCGTCGCCCGCCATCGTCCTCCGTTGGCTTCGTCTTCGTTCTTCGTCCTCGACCCGTTGATTTACATAATTTTGAAAAATAAAAATTATAGAATAATCTATTCTATTACATTTTTTCAAATATACACTAATCACGGAATTTCTCGTGATTTTACAAAATTAATTTAGCCCTACACGGATAAACCACCGCGGGCTGAATTACACGGGTTTCCACGAGGAACAAAAACCAACATCCACAAAACAATAAATTCATACATGTATATCGAATTTAATCATGCACAAAAGAGCCATAAATCAGAAACCTGTCTCTGATACCAATTGTGGGGTTTTCCCGTGAACCGAATCACCAAAACCAATTTGAACCGGATCGATTTATGGATATTGTGCACAATTAAATAAACAATAAACCCTAGCATGCTCCTATGAATTTAATTACATGAATTGTGGATTGAGGAATTTACCGTAACTCCATAGTCTCTGTTCCGATCTTTTGCGTTTGAACTTCCACTTGAATTCAATCACTCAATTCGTTTTTTATCTACGGAAGTAGAAATTAGAAATATAATTTCTATAATTAAATCTAAATCAAAAGAAAGAAAAGAGAAATCTATTGTTCTCCAGATTAGATCTTAAGATCTGTTTCCCGGTGCGTTCAGATCTGCTACTGGTGAGGATTCCACAGATCTATGCTTGGAGCAGGACCAGAATTCGAAAATTCTCCTCCCTTTCTCTCTAGAAATTGGCGCCACACTCTCTCTCTCTAGGTTTAGGGTTTTTCAACTGTGTTACAACTTATGAGAGAGAGTTGTGTATTTATAGACCTAGGGTTGTAAACCCTAGTGGGCTCCTGGGCTCAATTCAGCACACTTTCCTTGGACCAGACCTGGTACCTAATGCAAATAATAAAGTGGGCCCATAAATTAATTTATTCCCATGTCCACAACCCAGCACACAATTAATTAATTAATATTAATTCTTTTTCCCCATAGAATTAATACTGACCTACCCCTTTATTACCACGTTATGAGAACAGGCTGCATTAATTGAGAATCCCCATATTTAAGGTTACCGAACATCCATTAATTAATCGGAGCCTCTGACAAGCTCTAACTACAATTAATTAATATCTTATAATTCCTGAGTAGTACCACTCAGTCCTTATCACTTGTGCCTGAACTTAATCAGCCTGCAGGACTTTGGCACGATGAATGTTATTGATCTCCTCAGGGAATGTCCCCCTCCTATTACTCGGATATGGTTACCTAAACCCAGTCTCAGGCGGTACTACACGAATTGGTGTTACCCAAGATGCGGATATACGAGCACGTTACTCAGGCTCTCCACCATGGTAAGTCAAAGCAACAGTCAACCCGTGCAAACCCATGAACCTTCGTTAGGGTTTGGACTCAACCAATATAACGAGATCTTTTATTCGCTGATGTCAGACAGACGAATACATCTCACTGTGGTCCATCAATACGCCACCTCTGCGTACCAGCACGTCAAGTAACCAAGACAGATTACTTATTCCGACAATGCCGCAACCATTCGGACAGTCGTATCCTCATACGCTTTCTCGGATGTGATCAGGTTTATGTCTCACTAGCTCAAGTGATCATACTGTCTTCTGCGATCTACAACACGCCGTATGATCGTCCCTATCAGTGAGTCAAGAGGATACCATTGTTCATACATATAAGATTGTTAACAAATAGGAGAAATAAACTGCCGTATACTCATTATAATAAATGCTTTCAGTATACAAAACCCATCAATCTCCCACTTATACTTAGAGCATAACTAAGCTATTACAGAGTACACATTCCGTCTATCTAGTCTGCTGTCTCTTTAACCACTGTCAGTGGTCGGCATCCACCTCAGACCCAGCTCACGAATATGTCTTTCGTAAACTTTCTGTAGCAAGATCTTTGTAAATGGATCAGCAAGATTGTCAGCAGTGTCAATCTTCTTTATTTGCACATCGCCCCTCGATACGATTTCTCGTATGATATGGTACTTTCTCTCTATGTGTTTGCTTTCCCTGTGAGACCGCGGTTCCTTTGAGTTTGCCACTGCACCAGAGTTATCACAATAAATTATGATGCTCCTCGGCAAACTCAGAATCACGCCCAACTCTAAAAGGTAGTTCCTGAGCCATACCCTCTCTTTCGAGGCGTCGGAGGCGGCGACATATTCCGCCTCCATGGTGGAGTCAACAATGCATTTCTGCTTTGAGCTCCTCCAAGATACAGCTCCACCTCCCAGGTTAAACACATATCCTGAGGTCGATTTCTTCTCATCCTGGTCCCCTTGGAAGTCCGAGTCTGTATAACCCACAGGGCACAAATCGTCACTTTGATAAACTAGGCAGAAATTCCTAGTTCTTTTCAAGTACTTGAGGATTGGCTTTACTGCAGTCCAGTGCGCCTGTCTAGGGTTAGACTGATATCTTGCTACCATGCCAACAAAATAACAGATATCTGGCCTGGTACACAACATTGCATACATGAGGCTACCCACCGCCGAGGCGTATGACACAAGACTCATCTCATCTTTCTCCCACTGTGTTTGAGGACACTGCCCATTAGAAAGATGAACGCCATGTCTGAAAGGTAGCAAGCCTTTCTTGGCGAATTGCATGCTGAACCGGTGTTGGGAAATTTGGCTAAGTTTCCCTTCCCCAGTAGCTAATTGTATAGATTATAGTTTTGGTGGATCAAAACCTAAGTCCTACCAGCGTCAGTTTGTCTCTAGAATAGCTCTAGTCTCAAATGTAAAGTCATGTTTAGGTCTTTTGAGTTGTAAGTCGCAGCTGATCAAGACTCATGCTGACACTGTTCATCAGCATGAGTAGAGCTAACGACTGGCTACTGTTCACCAGTTGGGAAGGTTTTCATCAGCAGGCAGCTGGCAAACCTTACCAGCAGAATAGGTGTTCTCACTGACACTGTTCATCAGTGGTGAAGCCACCAGTCATGGGAGATTCCAAGAGTTAACATCCAGACATATTGGTAGACTTAGATTGTGCCAGCGCAAGTCACCAGCAGAGACTGCCAGCACAAGATCACCAGCATGATCTACCAGTCGGATGTTACCAGCAGAATTCAAGATTCGCTCTCCCAGAGTCTTAGAGACAAAAAGAAGATTCGTCTGAGGAATAGACTGACAAAGTAAGACTTTAAGGAAGGATATCCTTAAAGTCTATCAGTTACAAGACGCCAGTTTCATTCCTCGTACTGAACAACATAGCCGTTCTGACATAAAGAGATCTATGTCAGATAAAGCGGTCAAGGTATGGCGCTTTCCAGAAAAGCATACCTGCCGCCATCAAAAGGACATCCGAGGTCTGACACCTTTCCGGATGTGTCCAAACGGCTAAAAGATTTGAATCGGATCCCGCGGCTATAAATACGTCGGGACCATCAACATTCAAACTCTTGCAACTCGTCTCGGAACTCCACTCTCCGATTCTCCGACCGAAAGTTCTTACGCGCAAGCAAATCATTCGAGGCCTTTCTTAAGGCTTTCCGTGTGTTGATTTATTCAAACACGAGACTTCAAGCTTCCAGCTTGTAAGTTACTGATCTCATTGGTGCTCTTTCTCTTCTGAGAAAGTTCACAGCAGCTCCTGTGCCAGCCAGCACTTGAGTTATTACGGGCATTCTGCCGCAAAAGGATCTACGTTCTTGGGAGAACTAAAACACCCAGTCAGCTGTGGAGGTTGAAGTGACGTGCTCGCACTCCACCATCTGACGAGAGTTGAAGAGGAAACAGGACCGGGAGCGGTTGATCTAGTGAACTGGTGGACGGGGCATTCACCAGCTAGAGATAGATCGTAGGACACCTGTGACCGATTACTCTTTACGTTCTTGGGAGAACTGAACACCCAGTCAGCTGTGGAGGTTGAAGTGACGTGCTCGCACTCCACCAGCTGATCAGAGTTGAAGAAGGAATCAAGGCCGGGAGCGGTTGATCTAGTGAACTGGTGGACGGGGCATTCACCAGCTAGAGATAGATCGTAGGACTCTTGTACCTGATTACTCTTAGTGAATTTCCAGTGCTACGACTGGAGAGTGGACGTAGATCAGTTGATCGAACCACTATAAAAATCCTTTTGTCTTTATCAGCTTTCTGCATTTTCATACTGATTTGAAACCCAGCACTCAAGTGCTGGTGTATATCTGAAAACTGATATAACTGTGCAAACAAGGCTAAGATATTCTAAGTCTTGAGCTACCAGCTGACCAGCCAGTCGCCAGTCAGCTGAGTACTCATAGTGCCAGTTGACTTACCAGCTGACAAGGTCCCAGTCAGCTGAGTAACCAGCAGAGCGTAAGAAACGATTTAACACATTTTCCGCTGCCAAGTTATACCCTGATAATCCGGGACCAACAAGTGGTATCAGTCGCCCCCGATCCACAGATGCCTCGACATCAACTTCCGGGCGACCAGCAGCATTCTCTACATCACCAGTTAGGCGTGCACGAACTGAAAGGCGCCCTTATATGCTCTGCATCCAAGAGCATCAACTGGTTGATGAGGATACTTTCCAGGCACGAGTGACAGGGGTGCACCGGTGGGAGCAGCGCGGGGAGATGGCTTTTTATAACTCAAGAGTGCCAGAGCCATCTGCATTCAACATCATACCCTTCAGCGGACTCCCACACCAGTCGGTCTATGCCTCCAGAATCACTGACTGGTGCCTGCCCCTGCAGCCAGTGGAATATTACAAATCCACTCTCTATGAGTATGCTGAGAACATCACGGTGGAGGTGGAAAATGCCGTCAATGACGAGATGATATCCAGCTACCGTAGACTCTGGAGGGTGGATCCGGAACTATGTCTGGAGTTCCGGAGATGGCGGATTTTTGATAGATGCGAGCGCCTGCTGACTGTGGAGAAGCGGGCGGTTCTCTATGCCAGGCTGGGTCTTGGCTACTGGAGAGCGGAGGAGGAGTGGGCTAATGCTTTCATGGGCACTGATCCTGAGTAACCCCAGCAGCTGTCTACAAGGAGGATCCAGCGCCGCTTGCTGAAAATTGCAGAGTATAGGCAGCTGACTGGAAGCTCCGGCCTCCCGCCACGGAAAAAGGTCAAGTTACCTTTCCTCCAGTTCCGAGTCACCAGTCGGGGGTACCAGCTGACGTACGCGCTCCGACGCCTCAACGTGCTGGTTACCCTCCCGAGGATCCCTCCCTATCATGCTATCCTGTTCGACATGGCTGCCTGCGCCTTGCTGGTAGACCACATTGTAGAGGAGGATCCTTCTAGTGGTTTGTGGCTGACCCTTGCCGTCCCTCCTGTTCCTATTATCTCGGGCGATCTCGTCCCTGA
This sequence comes from Plectranthus barbatus, assembly GCA_026898455.1. Taxonomy (NCBI): domain Eukaryota; kingdom Viridiplantae; phylum Streptophyta; class Magnoliopsida; order Lamiales; family Lamiaceae; genus Plectranthus; species Plectranthus barbatus. The sequence goes on from JAPKLW010006775.1 coordinate 14,348, forward strand.
TCATATGGACTGGCAAGTGGTGGATTTCACAGCCCCACCCGTTTTTGACGAAGTCCAGCCAGCTCCAGCTGGGGTGCCAGTAGCAGAGCCAGCAGCTGCTGTATCAGCCGAGGAGTCAGCAGCAGCTGATGCACCAGTCTTGGAGCCAGCAGCAGCACCAGCGGAGGAGCCAGCCCCGATGGAAATATCAACTGCATCTGAACCAGCAGCGGCTCCTTCCGCAACTGATGCACCTTCTTCTTCCATTGAAGTATCAGCACAGCCAATCTCCGAGATCCATCCCCCTGCGCAGCTTCTTGCAATCATTGATGCCAGGATGGACCAGCGCTTCACCAGCTTCCGAACCGAGATGACTCAACAAATGGAGTCATTCACCACTGGAGTGTCCTCCTTTTTGGCGCGGATCCAAGAGGGGGAAAGTGCGCGAGCACGTGCTGAGGCTGAAAGAGCCCGTCTTGCCGAAGAAGAGAGGAGGATTGCTGCTGAGGAAAGGGAGAAGAGCAGACAAGATATGGCAGTGCTCACTGAGATCCTGAGGTCCTTAACCAGCAGAACTCAATCACCAGGATCATCTTCTCAGCCATAGTCTAGCTTCTTCATTTTGATGTAAGTATTTGTATCTCTAGACTAGTCAGTTTTCTATCCTGTACTTGTAACTGCAACATATTAATGGATTGACTACTGACAAGTTGATGACAATTCCTCATTGTCCAACAAATTGTCTGAGTATTTACTTACCAGCTGAACTTACACTTCCAGTGTAATCAGCACCAGCACTCGTATCACACACTTTAAATCTTTTTGCTCTGATTTCAATTCACATATTTTAAACGAGCAATATCCCTCTTTGTTTGAGGGGGAAGATTTTAGTTAGAGCTGATGTGAGGAAGTGGTTTCATGGGTTTAGATCTGATAGGTTTATCTTGTAAAACCCTGAAATACTTTGTAACTTTCCTCATCAGCTGAGTGCTCGCTGGTTAGGTTTTGATCGCACCAAAAAGGGGGAAATTGTTGGGAAATTTGGCTAAGTTTCCTCTCCCCAGTAGCTACTTGTTTAGATTCTAGTTTGGTGTTTTGGTGGATCAAATCCTAAGTCCTACCAGCGTCAGTTGTCTCTAGATAGCTCTAGATCTCAAATGTAAAGTCCTGTTTAGGTCTTTTGAGTTGTAAGTCGCAGCTGATCAAGACTCATGCTGGCTACTGTTCACCAGCATGAGATGTACTTACCAGTTGAGAAAAGTATCACCAGCAAGCGACTGACAAGACTCATGCTGACACTGTTCACCAGCATGAGTAGAGCTATAGACTGGTTACTGTTCACCAGTTGGGAAGGATTTCACCAGCAGGCGGCTGACAAATCCTACCAGCAGAATAGGTGTTCTCACTGACACTGTTCACCAGCGGTGAAGCCACCAGTCATGGGAGATTCCAAGAGTTAACATCAGACAAATTGGCAGACTTAGATTGTGCCAGCGCAATGTCACCAGCAGAGACTGCCAGCACAAGATCACCAGTATGTTCTACCAGTCGGATGTTACCTGCAGAATTCAAGATTCGCTCTCCCAGAGTCTTAGAGACAAAAAGAAGATTCGTCTGAGGAATAAACTGACAAAGCATGACTTTAAGGGAGGATATCTTAAAGTCTATCAGTTCAAAACACCAGTTCCGATTCCTCGTACTGACGAATAGTGCCGTTCTGACATAAAGAGATCAATGTCAGATAAAGTGGACAAAAGCATGGCGCTTTCCGGAAATTCCTACCTACCGCCGTCAGAAGGACATGCGACGACAGAGACCTTTTCCGGATGAGTCCAAACGGCTAGAAATTTGAATGGGATCCTGCGTCTATAAATAGGTCGGAGCTACCAACATTTAAGAAGCTTGCTTCATCAACATTCAATACTCTTGACCTACCGAAAGACTCAGAATTTATTACGCTCAAGCAAGCAAGCAAATCTTTCGAGGCTTTACTTAAAGCTTTTCCGTGTGTTGATTTATTCAAACACGAGACTTCAAGCTTCCAGCTTGTAAGTTACAGATCTCGTTGGTGTTCTTTTTCTTCTGAGGAAGTTCACAGCAGCTCTTGTGCCAGCCAGCACTTGAGTTATTACGGGCTTTTTGCCGTATTGAGAAGACACGTTCTTGGGAGAACTAAACACCCAGTGAAGCTGTGGAGGTTGAAGTGACGTGCTCGCACTCCACCAGC
>JAPKLW010006776.1:0-16551 GCA_026898455.1 Plectranthus barbatus
CAATGTAACGTGGCCCCAAATTGGGAAGGTCAGTTGGGGGCGTTACACCAGATTTTCTGTTGCCATTTATAATTGTTGCTAGCTTCTTCTATCATTGAAAGAGTAAATTAGTCCTAAACGAGAAAATTTGAAATGAAATTAAATCTACATGATTTTTCGGATTCAGTTACCAAATCAAATCTCCCGCGATTTTTTCCATTATTATCATATAAATTGGAAAGAGAAAATACACCACAATTTATTCTATAATCTTAAGTTAATCGTTATCATTGTTTATGACTTTGTGTGTCATTGTTTATGGCTTTGTGTGTCATTGTAAGGTAATTATGTCAACTTCCACTAATATATTATCGTTAAATGTATAAACAATTTTACTTATTCGTACAATGATATTGAATAAAGATAACAATGATCTTAAAGGTGTATTATAAATCAATTAAGATTAAAACGATAATTTTGATAAAATGATATTTAAGACAGGTAACAATGATAATATAAAACAGCGTACAATGCTACATATTAACTGAGTTCACACAATGTAGAAAACAAATAAATAATTATCAATCCATTAAACAGGAATTCGAACAATGAAACATTTATTCAAAAATAATGACACTCATCTAAAATAACAATGATAATCGCATATAATACAAAAATAATGAAAAATACTTTAATCGTAAGCACTCGATATATACTAAAAAAAAAATTCATGAACCCTAGGATCCTCCTTCTCTCTAGGATTTTCTCTCCCCTTCGAAATTCCACCAGCGACCAAGAAACCCTCCACCACCCACAGTCGTGCAACCTGTTGTTGAGGAGTGCTGCCTGTGCCACCACCTTGCAATCGGCCGCACTGGATCCCTCCCCCACCTCCACAGTGGTACGCATCACACACGATCGATGCTTCCTCCATTTCTAGGGTTTTTGAAGAATTTTTTTTCATTTTCCCTAAATTATCCGCCAACAGGAAGAAGGAAGAAGCAAGAATTACCCTTCCACTTGGACGATTCGTTCCTCAGCAAGAAGGAAGAAGCAAGATCAGCGGACTTGATGGCGAAGAGGTGACCAGCGGGGGTGGCGGCGAGGGAGACGACAACGGTGGCGCCGCGGCTGATGGTGGGAACCCTGGTCCACGACGTAATAAGAAAAGGAAAAGAGAGGGAGGGAAGAGAAAAATGTAGGATTTTGATTATATATGATATAGATTCAAATTATAAAAAGATATTAAAAACTTATAAATTGCATGATTATAGGGATTTCCAAAACTAACAACTTTATATAATTATGTGATACCAATATTACCTTTTACTTTATAAAATATTAATTTAAAAATGCCACATGTCATGATGTGGGGCGTCCAAATTTTAAGATGAATGGATGGATAAATGGTCACTATTCATTCATGACATATAGTTCGGATTTGAACGCAACTATATATATATATATATATATATATATATTGATAAACACTCATTTTGCGCATTTTCTAATTTGAATCTGCTGGCTTTTTGACTAAGATTAGGTCATTCAGTGATAATTGTATGCCATATTCATATACTTTTAAGAAATATTACATTTGGCTTGGTTTTGGGATATCTTTGCAGGATTCACGCGCACAATTGAGCCGTTTACAGGATATGATCGAGCACCATGAAGACTAGTTGATGTGTCATTGCACCGGGAAGAGGAAAAAGTGAGAAGAGATCAACGAAAAAGTTTCCAGTTAAAGTTGCGACGTGAACGGCGACCTAAAATTCATGAACGGCGGTCGTCGATCATGCATTTGGGCTGCCGATCGTGTATTTTCTCACATTGTGGTTCGGCGCACGAACAGCGACCCAAAATGCATGAACGGCGGTCGCCATTCATGCATATAGGTCACCGATAGTGCAAAATTCTCACATTTTGGTGCGGTGCATAGATGGTGACCCGGGCACACGCTCGGCGGTCGCCATCGACATTTTATAGGTCGCCGATCGTGACATTTTGGGCAAAAACTGATCCAAATCCCATATCTTTTTAGGTTTGAAGAGGATTAGTATAAATAGGGGCTTCCAAGACTCAAAAACCTTCCTTCCTCATTATTTTTCAATCGCCTATAGTTGGAGAGAGCAGAACAGAGCAGAATTCAAAGGCACAAGGCTGAAGATTCAATATTGAAGATTTGGGTATTTGGTTTCATGTTTTCATTGTTTTCGTACTCTCTTTACTCTATTTTTATGGAACTTAGCATGATTGGCTAAGTCTTTTATGGATTCTAGGTTTTGAAACTTAATGAATTTTATGTAAATGTTTATTTAATTAATTTTCCTTTTCCATCTACATTCTGATTGTCCTGAGTTTTAAATTAATTGCTTGATATTGGCCATTGATGGTGATTTGATTGGTATTTCTTGAACTGAGAAGTCTAGGTTTATCAATAAGTTGCGGGATAATTAGATTTGATAAATCGAATGTGCGAGAGAATTCTAGTCATTTGAGGGTTTTAATCAAGAGTGGAATTCTTTCTGCGCGTTCGAGAGGAGTCATTAGGATTTTTAGTTCCATGTTATGGTTTAGAGTTCGAGAGAATCGCCTGATAACATATTCGTGATTAACTCATGTGTTTGGAAATTAAATTGGAATTGGATTGAGTAAACTGTTTGCATAATTATTTATCATAGTGGATTGCCCTGGAATCCTATTTTCTCCATATTTTCTAAAACCTTTTCTTTTACTTGTCTCTTTAAATATTGCGTTTCAATATTGCCTAGCTTAAATAAACAAAACTCTTTTACCGATGTGTCTAGATAGTAGCAAGATATCTACATTTTAGTGCTTGATTACACTTCGAGCCTGCAATCTTTGAGTTCGATAAATTATTACTTGCCAGCTACAGTGGTCTGTACACTTGCAGAATAGTGTGTTGCAAAATACGCTATCAAGTTTTTGGCGCCGTTGCCGGAGATTGCATAGATTTATAATTGACACTAATTCTGATATTCACTATTTACTCTAGATTTTATTTTTACGCATTTTTATTTTATCTTTGGTGTTAATCACTTCTGGTATTCTGTTTCAGGTAGTATATGCGAACCAGGTCGAAGGGTCCAGTACTTGAACCCATAGATCCGAAAATCGAATCCACCTGTCGAAGGAATTCTGCCAGAAGAAAGTTCGCATTCCCAATGGCCGACAATAATCAAGCAGTGCAGATAGCCGAGCTGCAGAGGCAACTGCAGGAGATGAACTTGAGATTACAAGAGCAGCAGCCTCCACAAGTGCCTCGACAGCCAGCCATTGACGAGATGTACGAGCCAATGACCGACCAACATCGCAATGCTTATTTCGTATTGAAGGTGAACACACCCACTTTTGAGCTGAAGACTGGTATGATTCATACTGCTCAACAGAAACAATTTGGGGGGTTACCATCTGAAGACCCTCATGTGCATGTCCAGTCTTTCCTACTCCTCCGTGACACGGTCAAACATAATCAGGTGCCGGTGGACTACATCAGATTAAGACTGTTTCACTTCACACTGCGTGATAGAGCCCTATCTTCGTATCTGTCGGTGAACTGCAGTGAAATTACTACTTAGGAGGAACTCTGTAAGTTGTTCCTTATCCAGTTCTTTCCACCCAGCAAGACCATCAGGCTACAGACTCAGATTGCCCAGTTTAGGCAATTTTCTGGAGAGTCACTCTATGAGGCATGGGAGCGCTACAAGGATCTGTTGCGTGCTTGCCTGTGTCATGGATTTACTGAGAAGCAGCAAATTTGCTACTTTTATGGAGGGCTTGATGATGAAACCCAGAAGCACGTGAGAGCTTCAGCTGTAGGGTCACTTACCACTAGACCTCCACAGGAAGGGTTGAAGCTGCTGGAGATGATGGCAAAAAGTGAGTACAACTGGCCGACAGACAGGAATGCGCTCAGGGTGACAACAGTTGATGACACTGGGGATCTGGTTACTGAAATTAAACTGATGAGACAAGAGGTGGCTGCTTCCACCAAATCACTGGAAACCCGTCTTACTAAGCTGGAGAACAACATGCCTCAACAGGGATTTGATCAGGGGGTTGAGATGCAAATGGAGGATGCTAATTATGTGAACCAGAGGAATTTCCAGAATAACAGGGGATATCCAGCGGGGAACATGACCTACCATCCCAACAATAGGAATCACCCAAAATTTTCCTACGCCAATCCAAACAACGCACTGCAGCCCCCACCTGGTTTTCTGTGAACAATGGAGCTATGAATGAGCCTAAGGAACCGAGTATGTGGGAACTCCTTACCCAGTTTATATCCGTGTCTACTGCTAAGACTACTAAAATTGGGGGTGATGTGGCTCAACTACAGACTGGTATGGGTGAGATGGGGAAACATTTGAAGGAGATGGATACACAAATTTCTCAGATTGCCAATGTGATCGGCAATCAGCACACTCCTAGATAGTTTCCCAGCAATACCGTAGTAAACCCGAAGGACCACTGCAATTCCATTACTACTCGTAGTGGTAAAGGTTATGAGGGCCCATCTATGCCCGTTGATACGCCTGTGCAACCTGAATTGCACGGCCTGCTCATGTTCTTCCTGAAGAAGAACACACTCAAAAGAGCAAGGGAACTTGTCCCGAAGAAAGTTCCAAACCAGCTGGTCCCATCGCGGTTCCCTTCCCACAGCGATTTGCTAAGAAGCAGAAGGAGGAGAGGTACAAGAGATTTCTGGAGCACATGAAGACTATCCACATCAATCTCCCTCTAATTGAAGTTGTACAGGAAATTCCTGGGTACATGAAATTTTTGAAGGATATGGTTACCCAGAAGAAGCCCTTCGGCGCATTCTAGACTGTGAATTTATTTGAAGAATGCAGCGCCATTATTCATAAGAAAATGCCGGTAAAAAGGGCTGATCCTGGCTGCTTTTCTATCACCTGCGTGATTGGGGGGCAATCTTTTGAGAAGGTGCTGTGCAATTTAAGGGCCAACATCAATCTGATGCCCCTCTCCATCTTCAAGAAGCTGAGGATCGGAGACATCAAACCGACCACTATTAGACTCCAGATGGCTGACAGGTCGGTGAACTACCCTAAAGGGGTAGTAGAGAATGTGCTAGTGAAGGTGGGACAATTTATTTTCCCAGCTGATTTTGTGGTCCTAGACATGGAAGAGGACCGAAATATTCCACTCATTCTTGGGAGTCCCTTCCTCCATACTACTGACGCTCTCATAAACGTGAAGAAAGGAGAGCTCACTTTGAGGGTGAACAACGAGAAGATCACTTTCTCCATCTACAAGGCCATGGAGCGACATGACTCCGACAACTGTTTCTAGGATTGCAACATGGTGCAGGTTTTGTATCCTTTTGACTCATCTGTTATTTCTACTGATCCTTTAGATTATGGGGTAAAAAATTCTTTTTATTCTTGTGATGAGCTTTATAACGCCTGTGATGAGCTGCTAGAGTCTGTTCTAGCAATTGATGGTGCAGGTGAAAAGAGCAGGTTGGAAAGTGCTAATTTTCTGAAGCTGAGGAGTGAGGAAGAGGAAGAGGAGGCTCGCAAGTAGGCCTTGCTGCAGGAGGACATGAAGAAGCCTCCAGTGCTGGAACTGAAACCCCTACCGGACCATCTGAGGTATGCTTACTTGGGCGAAAACAACACATATCCTGTAATAGTACCTGCCACTTTATCTGCTAGTCAGTTGGATAGATTACTGCAGGTTTTGAGAGACCACCAATCTGCTATTGGGTGGTCGCTATCTGACATAAAGGGTATTAGCCCTTCTATTTGTATGCAAGGGATTCTACTAGAAGATGGGTACAAGCCTAAGGTGCAGCCACAGCGAAGGCTGAACCCCATCATGCAGGAGGTGGTGCAAAAGAAAGTGCTAAAACTACTGGGCGCTGGTATGATCTATGCCATCTCGGATAGCGAATGGATGAGCCCCACTCAAGAGGTGGCCAAAAAGGGAGGAACTACCATCATCAAGGACGAGAGTGGCCAGGAGATCGCCCATAGGCCTGTTACGGGCTAGAGGATGTGCATCGACTACAGAGCACTTAACAGTGCTACTCGTAAGGACCACTTCCCTCTCCCTTTTATTGATCAGATGTTAGATAGGTTGACATGGTATGAGTTTTATTGCTTTTTAGATGGTTATTCTGGATATAACCAAATTGCTATTGCCTCTGAGGACCAACATAAATCTGCCTTTACTTGTCCCTATGGTATTTTTGCATATAGATGGATGTCTTTTGGGTTATGTAATGCCCCTGCTACTTTTCAAAGATGCATGATGTCTATTTTTAGTGGACTTGTTGAGAATATTATGGAAATGTTCATGGATGACTTTTCTGTGTTTGGTCATTCATTCGATAATTGCTTGGAAAACCTGACTACTGTCCTGCAGCGCTGTCAAGAAACTAACTTGGTTTTGAATTGGGAGAAGTGCCATTTTATGGTGCGAGAGGGCATTGTCCTCGGTCACAAAGTTTCTGTTGCAGGTTTGGAGGTGGATCGCGCCAAGATCATGGCGATCTCAAAATTACCACCCCCTACTAATGAGAAGTCGGTGAGGAGCTTTTTGGGTCATGCGGGCTTCTACAGGAGGTTTATCATGGAGTTTTCTAAAATCTCAAAACCTCTTAGTTATTTGCTTATGAAAGATGCAAAATTCATTTTTGATGAACAATGTTTGCAGGCTTTTGAGAAGCTGAAGCTGGCCCTCACTACCGCTCCAGTTTTTATCTCGCCGGATTGGTCAGAGCCCTTAATCCTAATGTGCGACGCCAGTGATACGGCAGTTGGGGTTTCCTTGGGACAGACAAGGAACAAGATCTTCAGAGTCATCCACTATGCCAACAAGACTTTGGATGAAGCTCAAGTCAATTACACTACTACTGAGAAGGAGCTGCTGACAGTGGTGTTTGCATTTGATAAATTTCGGGCTTATTTGGTTGGGGCGAAGACGGTGGTGTATACAGATCACGCTGCGATCCATTACCTGTTTGCGAAGAAGGAAGCAAAGCCAAGACTAATCCGCTGGATTTTGCTGCTACAGGAGTTTAACATGGAGATCAAAGATCGCAAAGGGTGCGAGAATGTGGTAGCAGACCACTTGTCTAGGCTGGAGAATCCGGTGGAAGGAGATGACCCTTCGAATTACTGAGGTATTTCCGGACGAGCAGCTGCTCGTAGCTGAGGAGGTCGATCCATGGTATATGAATCTGGTTAATTATCTGGTTGCAGGTGTTCTACCACCTGACCTGTCCTCACATCAGAAGAGGAAGTTCTTGCATGACTGCAAGTTTTACTACTGGGATGAGCCATTCCTCTACCGCCGCTGTGCTGATTTGGTAATTAGGCGGTGCATCGGAATGCAAGAGCGAGAGCAGATAATGGGGGACTGTCATTTATCCCCCTACGGAGGTCACTGTGCGGCGAACAGGACAACCATAAAAATCCTCACCAGCGGGTTTTATTGGCCCACCGTTTACCGTGACTGTCTGAAGTTCGTGGCCAGATGTGACAGATGCCAGAGGATGGGGAACATCTCAAATATGGATGAAATGACTCAAAATTACATGCTTGAGATCGAGCCCTTCGATGTATGGGGCATTGATTTCATGGGACCCTTTCCTAAGTCCCATGGATATCAATACATCCTTCTGGCTGTGGATTATGTGACACGGTGGGTTGAGGCTATCCCCACTGTGACTAGTGACTCGAAGGTGGTGCTCAAGTTTCTACAAAAGAACATCCTAATTTGTTTTGGGGAACCTCGAGCACTGCTGAGTGATGGAGGGTCACACTTCAAGAACAAGTGGCTGGGAAGTCTGCTGGCAAAATATGGAGTTCATCACAAAATTACATCTCCATACCACCCCCAGGCCAATGGGCAAGCTGAGTTGGCCAACAGAGAAATTAAGCAAATCCTGGAAAAGCTTGTGGTTTCTAGGAAGGATTGGGCTACTCGATTGGATGATGCTCTATGGGCGTATAGGACTACATTCAACACTCCAATTTGTATGTCGCTATACCAGTTGGTGTTTGGGAAGTCATGCCATCTACCGGTGGAATATGAGCATAGAGCGTACTGGGCAGTAAAGAAGATCAACTGGGATCTGAATACTGCGGCTGAGCAGAGGTGTCTGCAACTGAATGAGCTGGAGGAGTTCCGGACTGAAGCATACGAGAGTTCTATGCTGTACAAGGTGCACGCCAAGAGATTCCATGATCAGTGCATTCGTAGCCGCGACTTCACGCCAGGGGATCAGGTACTTGTATTTAATTCTCATCTCCGTTTGTTCCCTAGTAAACTTAAGTCTAGATGGACTGGCCCGTATTTGATTCAAAAAGTTAATTCTAATGGCACCCTAGATTTACTTGGGTCTGATGGCACGAAATTTACTGTAAATGGTCATAGAGTCAAGACATATGTCCAATCTAAGCGTGTGTCATTTGTTTGTGAGCAACGTTTAGATGACCCTTAGGTTATGTACTGTTGTGTCTAGCTACAGACATTAAATAAAGCGCTTGTTGGGAGGCAACCCAACATTTATTTGCTTTTAAGTACATTGTTTTGGTCATTTTTGGTGTCGTTTCTCCCCATTTTCCACATTATACGTTCACTTTTGGTTGTTGAGTTCATTTGGTGCAGGAAAGAAGATAAAACCAAGGATTTTTGCTGGAAATTACACAAACGATGACCCATTTACATGGACGGCGATCGCTGTACGCGAATTCCGGGTCGTCGAGTTCGTCATCAAAATTTTTTCAGGTTCGCGACATGAACGGCGACCCGAAAACATACTTGGCGGTCTCCAAGTATGTTGGTTGGGTCGCCATTCATGCATTTTTTTTCAGTTCGGGGGTTGAACGGCAACCCACTTACATGAATGGCGGTCGTCGTTCATGTAAACAGATCGCCGTTCGTTCATTTAAAATGATTTTTGGTTCGTGACATGTTTGGCGACCCAAAGCACGAATGGCGGTCGCCGATCGTGCATTCTGGGTCGCCGATCGTGCAATTTTAGACTACAAATCGATTCCCCCTTTTTTTTCCTCACTTTTCAAACCCTTCTTCCTCTAACCCTCAAAACCCACGACTCCACACCATCTTCTCTCTAAAATTCCTACTCCAATACACAAAATCTCATCAAATCCTTCCACACATTACCAACCCATCATAGTTGGAAGGCTTCTATCCGTTTACTTTTTCTAATTTCATTCAAAAATGTGGAATCCCCAATTTCTAGGGTTTGCAATTTTTGTTCCAATTTTGCTACATAATCAAGGTAACCTTCTTACTTTAGCTACTCCTTTTAATTTCGTGCATTCTATTTCATTCCATAGTTGATAATGTAGGTTGAATTTTGGATTATATGTCCTAATTTTTGTTTTAAACTATTAAAGTTGATTTTCAATATCATGTTTGGGCATATTTATGGTTATTGTTAATTAGTTTAGCATTCCTAAGGCTTAAGAGTTGAATTGGGGGTTTTGGATTCTTGAAAATTGAATTATGTTTAGTTTAGGACTTTGAGTTTGGACAAGTTTGCATGTGAAATTTAATTTGCTACATTTATTCATATTGATTGTTTCTCTAGCTATCTTGGGTTGATGCTTGCTTTCGTTTCATTTATTTAATTCCATTAGTATTGATTTAGTGTATATTTAGGTCTCATTTGCACGTTCACTTTTGATTGAGTTTAGGGGTAATAGTTTTTGATATTGGAGTTGTAGATGATGGAAATTGCTAATTCGAGTTTAGGAAAGTGAATGCATTTGAGCTTATTCGAGGGGAATTAGTTTACTTGTTTTGATAGTTTTTCATTGTCTTTCATGTTGATTGGTTCTGATTTTAGTCTTTTAAGTGCAAATCCCCATGCCTCCGAGACGCCGAGCAGTTGAGCCCCCCCCCGCCTACCCCAGAATCTATGGGGATTGACCTTGGTGAAGAAGAATATGCGGTGCGTTTGGAATGGTTGGTCAAACGGGGAATTGAAGGCACGTGTTACATAGACACCGACGCCCTTCAGACGCTTCGATTATATGATGGTGTCCTGGAGCTTTTCAGCAACATTGGGTGGGGACCCATTCTCACTATCTCGGCCCTCACTCACAAGAGAATCACCTATGAAGTACTCAGCACGCTCCGGTTCACCACAATTGATAGGACTACACCGAATAGGGCTCAGTTCTTGGCAATGAACGAGGAAAGGTCTCTCTCAGTCAAAGAGATCAATCGTGCATTTGGGGTCCCTAATCTAGGCGACTATTTACGGACTCAAGGATTCAATGCTGCGGTCTTTTGGCCTCAGCTTACTCTTCCAGCTGATAGTTATTGGGTGTCGGGGACATCCAAAGCCACCAGATCCGCAACCCTGTACTGAGGATTATCCAGCGCAATCTGACGCATTCACTTTTCTCTCGTAAAGATAATGGCTCTATTAGGGAATCCGAGCTCTTGGTCATGTATGCTATGTTGCACCAGCAGAAGCTGAACTTTGCTATGACCTTTCTCCAGAAATCTCGGCGAGTCGCGTCCGCCGAATGGGGAGTCATCTGCATAGGGGGCCTCTGGACCCACATCATACACTCCCTGGGGATTTCTGTAGTCCGAATGCGAGCCTAGCCTATGGTACTTATGTACTTGGATCGGTTGGCCGACCTCTGCTTCATCACCACAAGCCACCCTCCCTTCTACTTCCGACAGCGGAACAAGATGCACTTTCTTTTGCCAAATCCCGAGCTAACTAATGTAGGGATTCAACGTTACCGCGACAACTGGCGCCTGGACCCACTGGCCCATATTAAGGCCATTCAGGCTGCAGAGGCCAAGCACGGGCCTCACCGACCGGACGAAGAGGATAGAGAGCGGGGGGCGAGCGAGGAAAGGGCTCCGACCATCCACTTCTCTTGGAGCAGCCACCCCTGGATCATACTCAGGCTGGTTCTTCCAGTCGACCCGTGGGGGAGTCCTCTACGTTCTATGAGCGCCGCACCCACCGCGTGGCATTTGAGGAGCGGTTGACTTCACTTGAGAGGTAGTGGGCAGACTAGAATGCGCAACTACAGGCTCTATCCTCAGCACAGACCACTTATGCCGCAGAGCGCCGCTCTTTCGAGGAGGAGCAACGCCGTCAGTGGGAGCATCAGCAGGCAGAGTGGGACCGCCAACACGAGGCTCAGGAGGAGATGCACCGGTTCATGGCCCGATTCCCACAATTTTGGCCGCCACCGCAGTGACTGCCCGTAGAGGTTTCACACACATCACCGTGATCTTTTTCCCACAAACTTATTCTTTCCTTTGTATTGAATAAGTTTGGGGGAGGGGGTGTGATCGTGCGATGTGTGCTTCTATCCTTTCTATTTTTATTTACCTCTTGTTGATGTGGAATTGAGATTTGTGATCTAAGATGGCACTTTGTGTACTGTATTAACCTGATTCAGTAACCGGTTTGTAACTGTTTAATTTGCTTTCTGTTTTAAAAATTCCTTTTAATGCTTTTAATTTGCTTTCAATTTATTTTGCTGTACTAGGTCTGTAACCGGAAGCTCTACTATTTGACCACAAGGTGTTGGGAACTGAAATAAAGTGACAAGAGTTATATTTGCATATTATTGATCAAGTTAATGATGACAATTTTTTTTCTTTCTCATGAAACCTGCATTGTTGAACTACGCATGAATTGATGAGGTGTGTACATTTGTGGAATTAATTCTGGCCTCTAAGATATGCTTATAGCCTGTGAGAAATTAAGCCTGTGATTCGTTTGATTGAGAGAATGTCATACACTTTACCTCTAGAACTTGCTTTGGTTTCTGTCTCAAAATTGCATAGAGAGTGTCATGGACTTAGAAATGATCTTAGGTCATCATTTCAGAAGCATCATTAAACCCAAACACTAACCCACTGCATAATCCTTTTCTAAGCCCGTTGAACCTTTAAACCCTTATTTCTAAACCGGATGATAGAAGGTGTAGATGGAGTTATATGAGTATCTGTTGATGATAGGTGGTGAAATTAAATAGTTTTATGGTAATACATTGTCCAGAAGCTTTGTGGTGGACAATAGAGTTATACTTTATATATATATATATATAGAGAGAGAGAGTTGTAATCATATGTGAACCACCTTCCAGATGTGAAATAAGACTAAATCTGATCCATTTATTTTTTCATTTTAAGTGCTTTGATTAAATCTCATATTTTATTTTTTGTATTTTAATTCCCATATTTAACCTAATCAAAGGACATTATAGGAATATTAAATTGGCAATTCCAATCTTACCATAACCGTTCCTAATATTACTCTCTCATTAATTTCATATCATTCATCGCACAAATTTCTCATATTTTATGCCATCATTACCTTCTTCAAACACAACTTTCTCATATACAAAATCTTCACGCCACCACCATCGCTACCTCCTTAGCCATCACTACCGTCCACTTCACCATTATCGAAGCAGCAGGAAGCAAGTTTTTTAAAGGGAGACACAAAGTAAAATACGATTTTTTTGTATTAAGAAAATCACTTGGTAGGAGGGAACAGGGAAGGATGAGGTCCATTGTTTACACGAGAAGTTTTTTCAGGTTTTTTACAAACAATCAAATGGTGAATTAACGGTGATAGTCATTCTGTTTATAAATTTATTCACCATGACGATAACAACGACTTATATTTGTATTGTCGTTGTTTGTATTTCTGATATTTTTCAGAGTCGTGTATTATTTCTTCGAGGAAGTGAATTTGATATATTTATATTCTCCATAATTATGAATACAAGCGACAGATGTATGTTTTGTATATAAAACTGGTGTGTTTCTCTCTTTTTTGGAACGTTTGGCATGATTCGAATCTTAATCTTGTGTAATTGCATTTGATAATCCCCTTCCCTTCTCGCCATTTGCAGTTTGTGAAGGATTCCACTCGTGTACATTAAATTCGACTATTTATAGTTATATATAGTTGCAGTAATTTATAGTTAAACTTGCATATATTAAGCCTGTACATTTGCATATATTCACGTGTTGTGATTTGAGCAAGATATCTTAACTACGTAGTTGCACTAACTAAGTCGGTAAACGTGCATTGATTAAGCCTGTAAACGTGCATTGATTAAGCCTGTAAACTCGCATTTATCAAGCCTGCAAACTTACAGTATATTTTTTTTATTTTATAGTTGTGTGTAAAATTTTGGAGAATGTAAATATATAAGTCAAATAACGTAACAATACATTTTTTGAAAATATGATACACATTATAATATTTTTTTAAAAACATATTATGCGATAATTTAGTTTTTAAAAATGTAACTGGTTTATATGGTTTAGGTTTTTTTTTTAATAATAAAAGTGAAACAAAAAATAAATATAAATGCATATGTCAAACAAAATTTTGCAACTTTACATTCATGTTAAAGCGACATTATATATAATCAAATGCAAGTAATAAATAGATTCCATTCGTCTAACTTGAACAAAAAGAATGCTTGCAATTTATTAAATTAGTTAGAGTAAATATTGAATATAATAGTATATGTTACACATAATACATTTTTTTAAACATATTATGTAATAATTTCTATTAATATATGCAACTGTTTTATATAAATACTGCATTTTTTTATTTTAATAAATGTATAAGTTAATAAACAGTAAATACAATTGCATAAGTTATTCAAAATTATGCAACTCTATAATAATAATATTAAAGCAATAATATATTGAAGAAAATGCAAGTACTTAGCTAACTGTTATTCGTCTGTCATAAACCAAAAAAGCATAAAAAATCCATTAAAAATAAAACAAAGTATTTGTGTTTCCCCCAAAAATAGTTCATTCACATCAATTTCTAATGAAGACAATTTTCACTTCCTGTAGTTATGCAAAAACCATGTCGAAGTCTTCAACGTTGCTATATTTTCCAAAGAATTTGGTAGTTTTTTTACAGATTGGCTCATCAAGCTCGTTGAATCGACATCCAATGAGCTTTCTGCACAAAGTCACCCTCTTTTGTTTCAATACTAACTTCGAACTCTGACTTTAACCACAATCCCATTCATTTACTAGTTCGCCGATAAATGTCTCTATATGCAACATAGTATATACTCCAAAATCAATATGGTTGGTTGATGTCCTTCGCTTCATCTTCATATGCTCAATCTTTGCACTAGCCATTATCAAACATTTTTCTTTCAGATTAGATGCATTCTAGAAGTCCGCAAACAATTTGACCAACATAGCATTTTATAACATAGTTACATTGTTATGCATTTAAAAAGTTGACTTGTTTCAATAAACAAGTTGATTTCACATACCACTTTGTTTGGAGTATCGCTATACTTTGCACTCAGCTCACTTCTGTGTATCTGATTCAAATTATCTAACATATGTATTTTCTTGGATTTGAAGTCGAAGAAAATGACATAGTAGTGGTAAAACCTACATATTCTTATTAATTTTTTATTTGAAGAATGATGACATAATTATATCATTAAAGATGTTGTATACCCATAAAAAAATTACAAACAGAAACAGAAAGTTATGCACATTTTGGTTAACAAAAATGCACAAACAGAAAGATGAATGTACAGAAAATGAAATAAAAAATAACACATAAGTTTTGTATTCATTACTTAAAGACAGATATACTAAAATACTCTTGTATAAAATCTTGTACACATAAAATGAAATACTGTATATATGCAATAAAGGAATAGAACTATTGCATAACTACAAATGTACTTATGCATTTCGTTTTGCATTAACAATTGATATGTAAAATAGATTTTAAAGGTGCAATGAATTGACAGTAAGTTTGCATAAATTGTTTATTTCTTATGTCTGAATGAAAGTACTTAAATCTGTTACCGAATATGCAGAAACATAAACATGGATTTACAGAAAATGAAAATAAAAATAGCACATAAGTAATGTTTTTATTACTTAAAGTCAGAAATACTAAATTTCTCTTGAATAAAACAATATGCACATAAAATGAAATACTGTATATATGCACTAAAAAGAGAGAAATTTATTAAGCATTAACTATATATTTCACTGACTTTTGGTTGAATACAACATCCTGTAGGGTTTGAGTCTACGACGGGCAATATTAATTGCCATTAATTAAACACTTGCCAAGGATCGTTCTTAGGATACCAGGAATAAATTTCAATTAAACAAACCATGCAAAAGCCTATGCATGCTCCTACAAAATAAATTGCATAGGATGGATATAGAATTATACCTTGTTTCACCGTTTGATCCACAGGACAGATCGGAGAATGATAACGGTGAAAACCTATTCAGATCTGAAGCGGAATATGGAACTTTTGAATCTCTTCTCTTGTTCCTACAGATCTGATCTTCTGATCTGTATCCCTTGCTCCTTGGAAATCTGGTGAGGATTATTCTACCAAGTTAGATCCGAGCTCCGGAGAAGTCGATCAATCTCCTCCCTCGTAGATCCAGCCGTCGCCCCTCTCTCTCTGTCTGTTCTGAAACCCTAGTTTCTGAACTGACGGCTACTGAAAAGTGTGCACACCATAATTGTGTTCATCCAATAGAGAGGGGGGTATTTATAGTGTTAGGGTTTATGAAACCCTAACCCTAATGGGCTGAGAGCAGTTAATGGGCCAGACCAGGGATCAGATGCAAATAATAAAGTGGGCCCTCTTTTATTAATTAATTCTCTCATGTCCAACCCAGAACATTTAATTAATTAATAAAGTATTGTTTTAACCTTCACCACGGTAACAATACTGACTCGCCCCTTTATTACCACGTTATTAGGAACGGGTTGCACCAAACTAACTTGGTCCACATATTTAAGGTTTCAGACATTCATTAATTAATTTGGCTTATGACAATCAGCCACAATTAATTAATTTCTAATTTCCTGAATAACACCACTCACCTTTTATCACTTATGCCTGAATTAAATAATTCAACCTGCAGGGTTTAGCATAATGAACCTTTGTGAGCTCATCAGGGAATGTCACCATCCTGAACGGATATGTTACCATACATCCAGACTAAGCAGACCCCACACAAATTGCCAACACCCAAAATACGGGCATAAGGGTACATGTAAGACCCGCCACCATGGTAAATCAAAGTGCAGTCAATCTGTGTGTGCCCCTTATCCTTCAGTACGATTTAAGAGCACAGAGAGTATGTTAGGGATCTGGCTCGTTCATATGTCAATGAGAACGGCGCATCCCACTGTTGATCCCATCAATACATAAATATGTACCGACACATCAAGTAGCCAGGATAAGCCCACTTATGAACTGATGTGCCGCAGCTTAAACCGACAGCCTATCCAGGGACCGTCTCAGCTGTGATACTGTTTATATCTTGCTAGGTCAAACGAGCCATATGATCCTGCTGTGGTTACACCACATGGCCATCCCTATCGGCGAGATAATAGGATATTATAGTTCGTCGTATGATTGTTCTATCAGACAGCGAGCATTGTTGCGGATACATACATGAATACCAGTGTACGAAACACTTAATCATATATGCTTTCAGTATACAATCCCAACA
>JAPKLW010006777.1:0-16549 GCA_026898455.1 Plectranthus barbatus
AGCCTAACACCAGGTGGGAAACTATTTCAAAACTATAAATCAAATGCTTGTCTTCTTTTCAAAATGTGAGATAAAATGTTTTCCTTTTAAATTGAAACTGCTATGCATGTTTTGTGTTGTCATTCTGTCCTCTGTCGTTTCCCGTCGACAGAGAGTAAAATAATTAATTTGGAACCAGTTATTCACAACTGCGCTAGAATTTCATTAGTAGTATGGGGTTGCGACTCCATATGATGGGGTTATGAAGATATAAGGGGAACAGGTTATGTGGTCGGGGATTTGATGATATGATTGTGATGATGTTGATGATTGATTGTGAATTGTGATTTAAAAAGCGATCGGGTCTCAAACAGGATTTCTGAGACTAGTGCACTCTAAATGACAGTAGGTTGAGTGTGTACTCATTCCTTACTAGTCATCGTAACTTGGAAGTCGGCCAGCTTCCAGTTACATAACCGAACAGATATGACAACACTAAAATAATGGGTGTGTGAGTAAAATGATTTGGCTAGCACGATTTATTTCAACAAAACCTCGTGTTTAGCCGTGTGTGTTGCATAGCATGTTTCATATATAATGTATGTTTTCGGGCACCGTTTCTCATTGGGTATGAAAGTACTCAGCCCCTCGTATTATTTCTAAAACGTGCAGATTAAGCAGCTGGGATGGAAGTAGCGGGTGTAAGCAGGTGAAGAATAAGTGGTTTTTGAGGAAATTGTACAGATCCTGTGACATGTATCTCCATATACATGTCACCATCACGCTACACACACTGTTGCACCGCTCTCTGAAAACCTTCCACTTTTTAAATATCTAATGTTTGGATTTATGTTTGTTAAACTGACCCGAAGGATTCACTACTTCTGTTTAACTATTTTTAAATAAGTTTCAGTCTTTTCCTTATTTAAGTATTTAAATGCTCATCGAAAACCTGAAACATCAATGTAACGTGGCTCCATATTGGAAGGTCAGATGGGGGCGTTACAAATTATTTAATGAAGAAATACATTTAACTTAAATGTAAGTTGTATTATTCAATACTACGTGTTAATGTTTAGATAGTGGACAAAATTCAAAATAGAAAAGTAACTTATTCATTATTGATATTAACACATAATCATATCATGAACAAAGCAAACATTTGAAATACTATATAAATATTGTCAGAATTGTTGATTGTATTTGTTGTGAACAGAAGCGATCGCAGACATAAATAACTAACAGAAAATAAACGATACAAAGAATTATAGTGGTTCGAGCGTAAGTTCTACGTCCACTCTTCAAGCCTTCTCGGTAATGATTTTATTATGGTGAGGAAAATACAAAGTATGACAATTATGAACAATTACAATTGGTGGGGATCAGGAGTATTTATAGGGAGATATTCCTAGATACATAAGAAATATAAAACCTAAATATGCTAAGATATATCTAAATCTCTAAATCTATCTCTAATAGATTTATTCATATCCAAATCTAATGCTGATAAGGATAAATCTTGTCCAACAAGGGAACAAGATATGCATCATATCTTTTCCATAACCATCTCGAGCAGTCCCTCAAGTTACTCGACCTACACAGCTCGACCCACTTCTGTCGACCTACAATTGACCCCGTCTCATAGACCCACTCAAACTACTTCCTTGAGTTATATTGAGACTACTCAACAGTATTACATTATAATTTAATATAATATATTATTTAAATAATTTTAAAAAAACGGTCGGATCCGGCCCAAACGACTGGTTTTCTACCACAAACCGTCGGTCAAACTAAATTATACTGTTTGAAAAGATGATTCAGTCTTGTTGAAATTTTTAATTTTCAATGTGGCTAAATTAATTTGGTTCAAGGCTTTCAGCTAAACCGTGTTCAATCCCACCATAGATTTGATGGTAGGATCTAAATCCTCTGCTGTGACGAAGAGTTTGAAACATCACGGTTTCAATTATTTTCTTAATTGAAGAAAAAAAAACTTTAAGATTCAATCAATCGCATTCATATTTCTTAATTGCTTTTGAAAATTCTAAAAAAAATAAAACTATTAATAAGATAGCGTAACAGAAAATTAGATTTTTAAAACCAAAAAACAATTAAGAAACTTTAAGAAGGCATGAAAGACTAGGGGTGTAAATGAACCAAACTGTTCGTGAACCATTCGAATCTCAACTTGATAAAAGCTCGTTCGAGTTCGTTTAGTAAAGCTCGTTTATTAAATGCACCAAACTTGAGCATCATAATATTCGGCTAGTGAGCTCGTAAGCAGGCTCGTTAGCTAAAATTGGTAAGAAATATAAAATAATTATTTTATAAAAACAATATTTTCATGATTTAAGAGTAACAATAATGATAAATCTTTTTAATAATGAGAAATTTAAGAATTTGAGCATGAATATAATATTAATTTGGAATAAACAACTTTTTTTTTTTAAAATATTAATAGTGAAAATTAAAAATATATTTTAAATTTAGAAAGTTCTTTTAGGCTCGATAAAGTTCGTCAACATCAAAGTATTCGATAAAAAAGTTCGAAGCTCGACTTGAAACTAAACGAGTCAAACTTGAGCACAGTACTACTCGACTCGACTCGACTCGGTTCGATTACACCACTATGAAAGACTGTTTTGGGACAGTAGAGGGTCCTAAATTCCTAATCTACCCCACCAAGATATTTAAGCTGGAATTCTCATTTCGCGTGGTGAGAAAAAAATTCTACACGATTTAAATTCAAAGAGTCTCACATGATTGTCGCTGAAACTCAGTCAACATTTATTAATTAATATAATATGCCCTACCTCCCATCTTATTAGTATATTTTTTTTTTTTATATTTTATAAAATTAGTTTTATTTTTTAAAATAAAAAAAAAAAATTCATCATACTAATAAATTGGTAATTATAATGACTCGGGGACGGATGGAGTAACGTCGTGATGATGATGATTTACCATAATTCATTTCAAGATGACAGACGGTGATGCCCATAGAAGAACGAAGTCCGAATCGGAACGCCCGTAGTCTGGTGCTTCCAATCTTCTTCTAGGTTGTGATTATGAGACGGACTAAGAATCTGAAATCATTAATAGCGATTACTATAGCCATTGTTCTGAGCTCCTTGAGGCTAAGATTTTGCAGAGCACAAGGAAATAGTACAAGCAATCCCTGCGAAACTCCAGGAAAGTGCGGGGCGTATGCGGTATGCAGCCGAGAGGGTTCCCCAATTTGCAGCTGTTTGCAAGGATTTGAGCCGCGGAGCAATCTGGAATGGGGTTCAGGGAACTGGACCCAAGGTTGTGCGAGGAGGGTCCCTCTGAGCTGTAGTGACGATGGGTTTGTGAGGCTTCAGGCGATGCTGATATCGGGCTCCACGGAGCGATGGTACGGCCCTGAAAGTGAGTGTGAAGGCCGATGCTTGAGGAACTGTTCGTGCGTGGCCTACGGCTTTTCCGAATCGATCCCCGGTTGCCGGTTCTGGCCCGATCCCTTAATCGACATTCAGATATTTCCCAGCGACTCTGGCTCCTTGATTAACATTCGTCTCTCTAAATCCGAACTAGGTAATTTTATTTATGACTAGCAACTTGCACCTTCATTTTGAGGTGATGGTTTCTTATTTTTTTAGTTGCGGATCAGAAGAAACACTCCAACAAGAAAGTCATAGCAATTGTAGCTGTTGCTGCCCTTGTTCTTATGTCCATTTGCTCATATTTTTCTTGGAAATGGATCGCGAATCACCGAGGTAATTAATCTTTGGGTAATCAATACCTTGATTCAGTAAGATTTGCATCTTTCACTAAATCATGGTTTCTTCACGAGTCAAAGAGAAAAAGAAGAACACCCAGCTTGCTAACGAGGCCTCATCTGGTGAAGTGAATGCCTCTCTTGAAGATGCACTGAGTCAAGTTAAGCATGAGGAGTTGCCGTTGTTTAAATTTGAGACAATTGCACTCGCAACCGCAAATTTCTCCCAAGCTAACATGCTTGGAAAGGGTGGTTTTGGCCCTGTTTACAAGGTAGTCTCTCATATCCTCAAATCTTATTCTTGTATAAAACTGCACTCCTTCAATCTGAAGTGCTGCTGCTGCTGCTACGCTAGGGGCGATTAGCGAATGGAAGAGAAATCGCAGTTAAGAGGCTGTCCAGAGCATCTGGACAGGGGATGCAAGAATTCATGAATGAAGTGGTGTTAATTTCAAAACTCCAACACAGGAATCTTGTTAGACTGCTAGGGTGCTGTATTGAGAATAAGGAGAGGATGCTGTTGTATGAATACATGCCCAATAAAAGCTTGGATTTCTTCCTATTTGGTCAGTTCAAGGCATATCATGTTTTATCAAAGTCATGCATGCTTTAATATTGAATATGGATCAATGGTTACTTTGCTTTTTTATCCAGATTCATCCCATGTGATCCTAGATTGGAGAAAGCGTTTCAGCATTATTGAAAATATTTGTAGAGGCCTCCTATATCTCCACAGGGACTCGAGATTGAAGATAATCCATCGAGACCTCAAGCCGAGCAACATACTGTTGGATGATGATTGGAACCCAAAGATTTCAGACTTTGGCATGGCCAGAATATTTGGGACCAAGCAAGATCATGTCAGCACCGTACGAGTGGTAGGGACATAGTAAGTGTATATGAATGTGCCTGAATTAGACGACTCCATGAACTTCAATAAGCTATCTCATAATTTGATTATCTTGCAGTGGATACATGGCTCCTGAGTATGCAATAGAAGGAAGATTTTCAGAAAAAACTGATGTTTTCAGCTTCGGAGTAGTGATGTTGGAGATTGTTACTGGGAGAAAGAACACAGGTTTCCACAATCAACAAGGCTCTTTGAGCCTTTTGGGACACGTAAGTCAACTTAAGATGATCACTAGCTTTAGATCCTTCATCAGAGTAGTCAAATTTTGATTGATTTATTGTTTTTAACACAATAAAGATGATACATAACAGGTATGGAATGTTTGGAAAGAAGGCAAAGCTGCATGTTTGATAGATGAAAGAATAGCAGGGCCGGAGTGTGAGGCAGAGGTGATGAGGTGCATGCATATAGGGTTGCTGTGCGTTCAAGAACTTCCTAAAGACAGGCCATCTACTTCAGCTGTGCTGTCCATGCTCATCGCTGAGATAATAGAGCTTCCTGAGCCCAAGACACCCGCATTCGCTATAAAACGAGCTGCTGATACGGGTACAAGTTCTTCCCAGAAGAGCACTTCTTCTATAAACAATGTTACTCTAACCGTGGTTGATGGCCGCTGAAACACTACACACACTCAACTATAAGTCATTAGGATGACACTTGAAGAATGTTCATATATACAAACTTTTTTGCCTCAAGGATTGTATTGCGCTGTGTTAAGTGTAAATTCAGCCTTAATTACCAGAAATGTATCATATTCTAATGGATATTGTCTATTGAAATCAAGAAACTCCAATGGTTAAACTGAATTTTTTTAGGTATACATCTTGCTTTAGCTATACAGTTAATATGGTTAGTGTGTAGACAGATGAGCTGGAGTTTGTGTAAATTAGGAAATCTGTAATTTCCGACCGCAATGAGTCAATGACAGCATTTCTCAGAAATCAAAAACGCAGTGTTCTTTCTTTTACCTTTACCTACAATTCACCCAATCTTGTCTACTCACTAATCATGTTGATCCCCTATGTCAAACTAGATATTGATGATGGTGAACAAATTGCTCTGCTGTTAATTCTCCTGAGGGGACGACTCTTGATGTGCAAATTCAAATCACTTAGTTCTACTTTCTCTTCATATTCAAATCTATTTAATTTCTGTTCAGTTCCTTTTATGGATGTTCGTTTGTTTTGAGCACTATAAATATTGCTTTTAATGTATTATGAAGGCACTTGAAATTATCATATTTTGAAAAATATTTAATTTTTTTTTTCCATATGAAGAGCGTTCGTCTTCTACGTAATTACCCCGTGTCAGTTGAGACTATACTTTAACACAATTACCATTACGGATCAAAATGCATCGGTTCAATACCTATTTGAGCTCATGCTGAAGCCCATTGTTGGGCCCAAAAAATAATTGAGCTATAAAAGTTAGACCTAGACCCAGGTCCAGTAAAGATGGCAACGGCCCAAGAGGTCACACTCAAACGGGTTCTACGACCTCCAAACAATGAACTTGACTAGGCCTTAACCCAGCGCACTGGACCACGACCCAAGGAAACCTACCCAAAGGAGCTACACGACCTTCGGATGATGACCTCAGTCGGTCCCCAAAGGGAGACGAACTACCAGCAAGGTCCAGCTCCCGAAGTACACGACCCAGAACCACGGATCACGACCTACCAGCAATGGTCCTACTGAAGACCTCCACGACCTACCCATCATCCAAAGGGAACACGACCCACTCCTTCTAGCAAGGAACTATGGAACCATCACTTATGACCTAACTGGAAGGTTAAAGAGGCGAGTATCAAGCCGCACAGAATTCGGAAGACCATTGACGACCCAAACTCAACTGCCCGCAAGAATCGGAACTACCCCCAAGTTCCTCGCATCGCCTACTGGGGAGAAGTCAAAATGGATGAGGATCCAACCGCAGATAATTCGGAGGTCCGTTGAGGGACCCTAGCCCAACAGCCTCCTAAAAGGACGCAACTGCCAGCCTCCAATAACCACTTCCGAAGAAATAGGAACTACCACGGAGTTCACCACACAACCCAATGGGCAGAGGTCAAACAGATTAGGGTCCGGTCGCAAATAACTCAGAGGTCCGTTGAGGGGACCCTGAACAACCTCCGAAAAGGACACAAACGTCAACCTCCGAGAAAATCGTAACTACCCTCTAATTTCTCTAGGGTTGTAACGGCTCCTCTTGAACTATAAAAGGGGAGTCCGTATGTCACTTTTAGTACGTTTTTACTTCTATTATACTTTTATTCCTCAAAATTCACAATTCACACTTCTATTATACTTTTTCATCACAAATCGAACCTCAATATTTGGCGCCCACCATGGGGCTCTTAGAATTTGTGTTGCAAGAAATGGCTGAAGAACAATCACCAACAAGGAGTACGGAGGTGGAGAACTCGTCCGCAGGGAGAGAAGAAGCAGCTGAAGGGAGGGGAAGGCTATGCAGGACCTTGTCCACTAGACGGACCTGACCAGGATCCCGTTGAGCTTCCCGCCTCCGCATTCGTCTTCAATGGTGGATTCAAACATAGCGCAGATGATGAATGAGATGAAGGTGGCACAACAGGAACTAGCCAAGATGAACCAGCAAGTGGAACTGATGACCAGAACGAACTATGCACTGCAGGAGGAGAACCAGCACTTAAAGGCCATGGGAACCCCAGCAGGGTCACGACCACAACCTTGGATCACTGAACCTGAAAGCTGTACATGACCTCCTCCAGTCACCCCCACGTACCTCCACCTAGACTTCAACAACAATGCAAACTGCCACAATAAGCATTCCCCGCCAAATAATGGAGCAAGGCTCTGGGCTGGGGCTAGGGCTTGCACCGAAGATGCTTCAACGATCGCGGTGATGACTATGAGCGCGATCGAGAGCCGCCTGAACTACTTCGAGTCCCTGCTAGCTTGCATTCCGGGAGTACCACCACCAGAGAGAAACATCGCAAGGGAGAGTTACGCGGACTCACCCTTTACTGTTGATATAGCCAACATCGAGATCCTGGACAGGTTCATCCCACCGAACTTCGTCCCTTACGACAGAACCTTGGATCCAGACAACATTGCCATCTACAAACAGAAGATGTTCACTGCATCAATACCTGTTGAAGTGTGGGAAGCTTGCATGTTCAAGAACTTTGGGTCCAGTCTAACGGGACCTGCCTTGGAATGGTTCGTGAGTCTCCCCCACAAATTTATATCCACGTTTGCAGAACTACACTAACTTTTTCGATGCTAGTACGCTAGCAGTCGAAAGCCGGAGAAGCATCCGGACGAGCTCTATGCCATCATCCAAAATCCGAGAGAAACCTTGCGCTCGTACGTAGGATGCTTCAACAATGAATTAGTCAACATCCCGAACTGCCCACAATTCATGACAGCCGGGGCCTTCCGAAAAGGCTTGGACATGGACTCTGACCTATACAAGGAGCTAACACTATACCCTTGCCGGACGCTGGATGGCACATTGAACAAAACTGGGGATTGCATCAATTGGGAGGAGGATGAGCAATATAGGATGGTCAGGAGGAACGCACTCAAAATCGAAGGTCGTGACGGAAGGGAAGACCAACGCGATTATCAAGATTGACAAGGCATGAAGGACTAACCTTCGAGATAGTTACAGATACACATCCCCTGACCTTTTCTTTTAATTTCATCAATTCAAAATTTTTATCCAAAAACACCAAACTAACTTGAGCGTCGGAGGGGCGATGCCACCTGCACACACGGGATACTTTGGGTGCAGTAAGCATACAACAATGCAGTAAAAAACTATCCAAATGCGTCAAGCTAAGAATCATGCCATGACATGGGTGGAAAAACCACTTAACCGCCTCTATACCAGGTCAAAACACGACCTTCACACGTCTGGACCACATGGTCCCAGAACATCCACGAGCTAGCAAACGACAGGAGCCCCCACATGATTTCCCCACGGGGACGCACAAAACATTGTACATGAGAGCTTAGTTCCCATGAAACGGGACATCTTATGAGATGTCCCCCTCATATCTCCTGATTTTGGACCCACGACTCGAGCCCACAAGATAACTCCACGGAGCTACTTGCATTCCCGTGTAGGTGCATACAAGAAGAACCTTACACCCATCAAACTCACCCACGGGGAGATCGACCTTTCAAAGGAGATAGGGACCTCAAGAGGACCCCTACAGGGCTCCCGATGCCTCCTTACAAGGAGCTCGAAACTTCCGCGCTTTGAGCACATACGTTGCGACAGGATCGATCCTTAAAATTGTTTGACCTTGGGGTCTTCCTAGCGATAAAAAAATAATTAAGCTAGAAAAAACTAGGTCCAGGTCCAGTAAAGATGGCAACGACCCACGAGGACACACTCAAATAGGCTCTACGACCTCCAAACAATGAACTCGACTAGGCTCAGGTCCAGCGCACTGGACCACGACCCAAGGGGACCTACCCAAAGGAGCTGCACAACCTTCAGATGATGACCTCAGCCGGTCCCCAAAGGGAGACAAACTACCAGCAAGGTCCAACTCCCAAAGTACACGACCCAGAACCACGGATCACGACCTACCAGCAAGGGTCCTACTGAAGACCTCTACGACCTACCCATCATCCAAAGGGAACACGACCCACTCCTTCTAGTAAGGAACTACGGAACCAGCACATACGACCAACCTGACGAGTCTCAAGCCGTACAGAATTTGGAAGACCGTTGAAGACCCAAACTCAATTGCCCCGCAAGAATCGAAACTACCCCCAAGTTCCTTGCGTCGCCTACTGGGGAGAAGTCAAAATGGATGAGGATCCAACCGCAGATAATTCGGAGGTCCATTGAGTGACCATAGCCCAACAACCTCCGAAAAGGACACAACCTAGCAGCCTCCAATAACCACTTCCAAATAAATAAGAACTACCGCGGAGTTCACCACACAACCCACTGAGCAGAGGTCAAACATATAAGGGTCTGGCCACAGATAACTTGGAGGTCCGTTGAGGGACTGAACAACCTCTGAAAAGGATGCAGACGTCAACCTCTAGCCACGACCTCCGAGAATCAAAACTACCCCCTAATTTCTCTAGGGTTGTAACGGCTCCTCTTTAACTATAAAAGGGGAGTCGGTAGGTCATTTTTAGCACGTTTTTACTTCTACTATACTTTTATTCCTCAAAATTCATGATTCACACTTCATCATTTATAATAAAATTACATTACTTCGTTGTTCTTTAGCTATTTTTCTCTTATCTTTCATAAGTTCCAAAGATCATTTTTTCATCACAAATCAAACTTCAACACCCATCATGTAAAGGGGCTCGACTACAAAGAAGGCCTGACAGAAGCTTCAGAGCCCACGTCCACATTCGGCCCAACAAGAAAACAAAAAAATAATACTCCCTCTTTCCCGCTCGAATTGTCCTATTTTCCTTTTTTTTTGCTTGTCCCACTTCATTAGTCCCTTTTTTTAAAATGATAATTTTTTCACACAACAAAAAAATATTAATTTCACTCAACTCACTCAACACTCACAGTTCTTGATTATTGTGCCCGATTAAATCTAGACTATTCAAGCGGGAAAGAGGGAGTACTAAAGAAAAAAACAAGAGAAAAAGAAAAGGACATTATGAGAATTAGTGGTGCACCGTAAAATGTCATATACCGTAAAAAGAAAAGGAGACTTGAAGAGTAGACATAGAGTTTACGCTCGAACCACTATAAATCTTTGTGTTCTTTATTTTTCTATTTATTATTTCCGTTCGCAATCTCTTATTTCACAATAGTCACGAATCAAGTACTCGAGACAAAATGTTGTTAAGAACACTATCTCTGTTGAATATTTAGGCATTTAATGTTGTTAATTTCCTTTTTTTCCCCATAATTTTGTATCTCTTTTACCTGTTGTCTTTATGTTTGAAACCTAAGAACTGTCTTTAGTTGCTGGAGTATATATGTTGATTGAATCATAATAAATAGTCACTTAACTATAACTTTGGGCCCACTCAGTTACAATTCACACACTTTCCGCACTTTCATTAACGCTTTTCTAGCTAATTCGGAACCAACAAGTAATATCAGAGTAATTTATCTTTGTGACTCTGCTTTGAAACTAAATGTTGAGACCAATAAATCAAATACAAAATGGTTCCCAAACCTAAAGTAAACCAAAGAATTTTATTAAAATGATTAAACTTATATTCATTCCTACTTTCATACCTCATATCATACAATAGTGATTCTTAATGGTTAAACTTCTTAATATTTCATTATTTCATTCATCACTTTTTTCACTGAGGCACCAAATCCCAACCATGAATATTAATCATCTTTTCAAACTTTTTGTTGTGAAAATAGATGAGCTCCTATTATAGATTCCCTCTGTTCTCACCTTTTTTCTTAACCTTCTTTATTGGTCCTTAATAAACCATAAACTAAATGAATTAGGTTACTTGATATATGCTGATTCTTCATATTAAGTCACTTAGTTTAGTCCAAACTGCATTTCTACTTATGTACTCAGTACCCAAATTTTAGGTCAATAGATGAATTTGATTAACATAAAGATGGTTATTGGTTTAAGAACATACCAACCACCATTCGAAAATAATCGATATATATATTAAAACAAAGTAGTCTAGAAATAACTGTTCCCGTCAAAATTATATAAAAAACATCCATATGTATAGTAAAAATATTATTATTATTATTATTATCAATTATATCGAATATTAATATAGCTGAGTTGGTTTGAGGTGGCAAATTTAAGTTTTTTGTCCAAATTGTCCGGGGTCAAGTCCTATTATCAACAAATATATATTAAAACTTTTAGTTTCTACACAAAAACTATCTATAATATTTCATAAAAATTTAAGAGAAAATCACTCACGACCCATCATAGTTAAAATATAAATATGTATATCAATCATTAATATGATTAATCATTATAAAATCAGCAATAAATATCCATATGTATACTAAAAATATTATTATTATCAATTATATTGAATATCAATATAGCTGAGTTGGTTTGAGGTGGCAAATTTAAGCTTTTGGTCCAAATTGTCCGGGTTCAAGTCCCATTATCAACAAATATATATTAAAACTTCTAGTTTTTACACAAAAATTATCTATAATATTTCATAAAAATTTAAGAGAAAATCATTCACGACCCATCATAGTAAATATAATAGCTTCTCTAGTTGCATCTTTTCTTAGGACAAAAAACTTCATTCATAAATTTTATTTTAAACATGTTGAAAAAAAAATGCCCAAAATTTATAATTCACCCAATTATTTTATTTTTTTAAGATAGAGATGTAAACATTTGAATAATTAATATAACTCAAATATATGTTCAAAAAATTTCAAGTCTAATAATTGCCTAATATTTATAATTCAGCCAACTAAAAAAATTATAAACTATTGAATAAAATATTAAATAAATTCAAATACCGGTCTGAAAGATAATTGTTGAGCAAATAAAATCTTTAAAAGCCGTAAATCTATCAATATTTTAAAATATAATAGTGTAACTGTTCCCACAAAATTTATATTTATATTTTTCTAATAATTATTTTAAAAGTATTAAACTTCTTTTCACTAACATAATTTCTTCTAGAATACTAAAAAACAATTTTGTCAGCTTTCCTCAATAAAAAATCTCAATAAAATTATTTTTATTACTTTTTTTTAAAATATTATATTTTCAGTTTTTTGTTTTATTTGGTGTGTTTAATTGTGTAAATAATAAGAGTAATTTTATTTTATGAACAAATGAAGGTTTAAAAAATTATACTGAATATAATATTATTATTTATTTATATATATATATGGAGCGGATCCAGTGAAAAAAATCTTAACGTGAGAAAATGAGAAAGATGCTTGATTGCATTCAAAACATTGCTTGATTGTATTCAGGTCATTGCTTGATCACAATGTTGATTGATTGCGCTTTAGTTGTTGCTTGATTGCGTTTTAATTGTTGCTTGATTAAATATCAACCATTGATTTTTTTTAGATCTGATGGACATGATTATTTTTGTTTACATAGGGAGATTTTTTTTACATGATACCTCATATATATATATATATATATATATATATATATATATATATATATAGGGGAGTGATCATATGAGAACTCCCCTTACCATGTGAAAATAAGAACTAATCTCGGCCATCCAATTGGTGATCCAACGCTCAAGACTAAATAAATAGTGTATTAAAACATGCATTAAAGGGTAATTTTTTAATATCTTTTCTCTCTTCTCTAAAATCATCCTAAATCTTTAAATGATCATATCTCCTTCGATTTAGATTATTTTTTAATGTATCCTATATCAAATTAAAGGTAATTTAATTATCTTTCAAACGAAATCCCTATTGAATATGTTTCGATTTAAAAATCATCGTAAAAAATAAAAATTAGTGATTATAAGCATAATTCTCGTAATGAATGGAATTGCACAATATAATGCATGAAATTATATTATATAATGTATAATATGGTAGATAAAATGCAATAACTTTTTTCAGATAAAAAAAATAAAAAAATCATTATC
The DNA here is from genome assembly GCA_026898455.1 of Plectranthus barbatus. Taxonomy (NCBI): domain Eukaryota; kingdom Viridiplantae; phylum Streptophyta; class Magnoliopsida; order Lamiales; family Lamiaceae; genus Plectranthus; species Plectranthus barbatus. The sequence goes on from JAPKLW010006777.1 coordinate 13,217, forward strand.
TTTGCATACTATAAATAATATCATTGTTGTTATAAAAGTTGAACATATATTACTTATTTTTAATTATGTATTATTTTGTTATATTATATAAATGTATATTACTATATTATATAATGCAGGTTTGTTAGGTATATAATGAATGTTTGCTAGGTATATAATGCATGTCGAGGTCAATATAATGCATGAAGTTATATAATGAATACAATTGCACAATATAATGCATGAAGTTATAGTATATAATGCAGAATAAGATAGATAAAATGCAACATGTTCATTTCAGCGAAATCATCATTCATCATTATATTTGCACGTGTTATGTATTATATAACAATAACATATGAATTTTACGAAAGTAATATAAATTTTCTTTAAAATAAAATTAATATCATATATAATATGCATAATTCTCGTAACAGTAAACGAATTCTTATATAATGAATGCAATTGCACAATATAATGCAAGAAGTTACAGTATATAATACAGAATATGATAGATAAAATGTAACATATTTATTTCAGCGAAATCATCATTCATTATTATATTTGCACTTTTTATGTATTATATAGTAATAACATATGCATTATAATGAAAGTAATATAATTTTTCTCTAAAACAAAAATAATACCATATATAAAGGAGGGAGTAATACCGTATAATGATAGTAATATTGTTCTAAAATAAGAGTAATACCATATTATAATATATGAAGATGTTTGTTAGGTATATAATGAATATTTGGTATATAATGCATGTTTGTTAGATATATAATGCATGTCGAGATAGAATATGCAAACAGAATCTTAAATAAGTACAAAATGACAAAAATACCCTATAATGCAGGTTTTTTGAGATATAATGAAAAAAAAATTAGTAAAATCCTGACCGTTCATTCATCAAAATCAATGGCGATGATTGATTCTTATTTCTTATGGTAAGAGTGGTTCTCACTGGATCGCATCCCTATATTACAATATATATTAAAATAGAGTAGCGGAAAAAAAACTGCCAAATTTTAAAATCCATCATTTTTATTTTTATTTTAACTTATTATATTACAATATAAATATACAATAATAAAATATAATAAATTTTTTGTGCCACTTTTTAAAATTAGTATAACTTACTAAGTTATTATATTTACTATTTTCTAAAATAATATATTTTATGGTATTATATTTAAATCAAATCACATAAACTTTGTGTTTGCTATATCCTTTTATTTTAATTAGATGTATATATATAGTTTAACATATAACTTATAAAATAACTTTTATTATAATATTTTAAATAAAATATTGATTAATAAAAATTAAATATATTTTTAAGAAGCTAAAAAATGTTAAGATTTATAATTTTTTAATTATATCTTAATATTATAAAATAAGATATCATATATTTAATTCGCACGTAGAGTATATGTAAATAATCACATTAATTTTGATTTCTTTTAATTAACAAAAACTGTCGTAATACCGACCTCTGTCATAGACCCATTTTTCAAAAAAAAAAAAAATAAATCAATTTTTTCAATTAAAGATCCATTTTTTTAATCATGTAGGTTAGTTCGACAATATTTGATTCTACAAATATTTAATCAAAATGTCTAAATCAATTTTATTTTTGTGAAAAATCAATAAAGAATTCCGAAAAATATCATAATTGTGCTGTGAGTATTTCTTGAATGTATATAATATTTTGAGTATTTTCATAATATACAATAATAAAATGGGTATTAATTTAAATTCTACTCAATATATTAAATGTTTTCGTGCATCGCACGAGTTCAATGCTAGTAAAAATAAAATAGAAAATATTAACAATTGAATTGAAATGTGCAATGATAAAGGTTCATGAATTTTTTAAAATAAAATGTGTTAATCATATCCCCCATAAAAAGGGTAGGAGAAAAGGAAAATTGCATGATAGAGACAAATAGAAAGACTTGAATGGAAGGCCATTATAGACCAAATAAAATAAGGTATTCAATCCTCCCCAGTCTCCACGCCACCACCAAACGGAGAAAATATGTAGAAAGTGGAGAATAAGTTGCTGCATCAAACTCAAAGTCGCCCACAGATGTTATTTCCTTAATGGAGCTCGTGATGAAAACTCATCTTTCCTAGCATTATACATATGTTTCATAATTGACAAGTTCTCCTGTAATTGTTTTATAAATCTGATTTTGCAATATAAGTTTTAATAGCAAAATATATCATTTAAATTAAATAAATGCATCATTACTAATAGTAAAATACATTATTTATAAGAACACGAACTAAAAATGATCTCATATGAGTTTTGGCCTACATGTTTTAAATTAATAATTTTTTAGATCCAAGAATAATTCTTCTAATTAAATAACTTATAAATTTTCATCTATGATTTTTTTTTCAATTCCATATTTTAGATAACTATGGAACTAGAATGTTTTTTATATTTATCTTACACATGTATACATGTGAAAGCATAATTGTATCAATCAGTCTTTAAATCATTATTATCATGCTTTGTTCTTTAAAACGAGCAACTAAATAATCTTTTTATAATATATTTATTCTTTTAGTTTAGACAGAAACGTTCCAATGCTAATTGTGAGCACTTGTTAATATTCTCGCGTGACAATACATTAAAGCTAATGATAATAATTAAAATTGAACTTACCACTAATATTATATTATCACATCAGCACATTAACATATGCCCACGGTGATTAGATGAGCAGTACTTTAGAACCTAAGGGTTGTATGTGAATCAGAGGCGGATCTATGCTTGATGTTGTGTACCCCCAATTTTTATTTTTTATTTTTATAAAATATTTACTTTTATTATTTTTTAGATATATATTCACATTATTTATGTATACTTTAAATAATGTATCCCTAATTTATTTTATTCATAAATTGTTCCCTAATTTAAATTTCTAGATCCACCATGATGTAAATAGTGACTACCATGCAACTATAAAACCAGGAATATCATATAACTTCCTTCCCCCACACTCATAATCACATTCCCAACAATGAACACAAAAGGAATTCAGCCTTTACTTGATCAATTAATTTTTCATTTTATTTTCCTTCCTTTTCTATGTTGGAGCTTAAAAACAGACACCATTGCACCAGGTTTAGTTCTGAAGTATCCAGACACTATAACTTCCGAAAGCAACGTGTTCAAATTAGGGTTCTTCCGCCCCAGCAACACCAGCAACTACTACTTGGGCGTAGGAGAAGGTGGTGTGGGTCGCCAACAGAGACCGGCCCATCAATGATTCTTCCGGCGCCGCAATGATCTCGGAAGACGGAAATCTCATACTCGTCGACGGGATAAATCAA
>JAPKLW010006778.1:0-16549 GCA_026898455.1 Plectranthus barbatus
GAGATGCCTGCTGCATGCACAACTTTTTGGCAGTGGTAGGTCAAAAAGCACATTGTGTCAGAACGGTCTCCAACCAGTCCTAGGAATGTTTGCTGGTAGATTCCATAGACGTACAAACTTTATAATACACAGTCTTTAAGTTCTCCACACTAAAAGAGAAATTACCACAATAAAATCTAATACATTAGTAGATTCTATACAATATTTATTCATTAGAATCATTTTTTTGTTCTATTACATGGCAAACTCAAGTCTCACATTGAAAAAATAAAAAATAATTTTATATAAGTTTCATTAGTATGAGGCATTTTGGCTGATGCCGAAAATTAAAACCTTCAGGCTTTGATCAACTAGAAGTTGACAATATCATACTAATGGATCGGTTCTGACAAGTGGCATTATCTGTGGTAAAGAGAAACCTATGGCCGCCCAAGTTTCGAATGGGGAATTACAACCCCTGACCACCTAAGTTTGGATGGGCTTGGGGACCAAGTTTGTGGTGGACTCGGGCTTGGGGATTGAGTTTGTGGTGGATTTTGATGTGAGCTTGTGGGAGACCCTCAATGAATATCAGGATATATCAGTGTGACTGGATCGCTCAAGGGGACGTCACTGATATATGAACCTATGCCACATATACAAGAGTCATTGATTTGGGGGAGGATTGTTAGATATTAGCAAACACATTGTCATACATTAGAAAAGAATGAGTAAATTCTTTGCATGAAGCCATTGGGGTAATGCCAAAAATCAAATTCAAAGCGAACAAGATCATATTAATAAAGAAGTGACGGCTCCAACAAAACTCTACACTGTTAGGAAAAAAAGGCTATAGAAAATTAATCTACTTTCTTAAAACGATTACATCATAATTAAGATTAAAAAAATGAAAATAACATAAATTTATATATTTGCATTAAGAGTCATTCACAATCGCTTTCTTAATAAGTTGACAAAAAAATATTAATAAAATATGAACTCATAATCTTTCACACTAAGATTGATTAAAGTCTACATGATGACCATGGGTATAGGTAATAGTAATTTAAAACAAAATGTGACCGTTGGCATGTCCATTTATGCAAACATAAATAAATATTAATATTAAAATCCATTACGCTCATCCAATTTACCACCCCCAACTGAACTTTATAATCATGGAATAAATAATTAAGAAACAAGTAAAAGGAGTTGTTCTATCTTAATCAAATCGAATACTTAAATGTTGTATCATCCAATAATTGTCCAAATATTAAATCAACATAATTTACTAGAAACTTCACTTGGCATCCCTTAATAGGTGGTTTTAGTTTCAAATAATATATTTTATATTTAATGTCATTTTCTAGTAGGATTTTTCATTACAGCGTTTATTTAAAAAAAATAGTAATTGATGTGCAATTTTACTCATTGAGCTATAACTTGAAGAATTTAAACATGTTAAAAAAAATGACTATTGAAATTTTGAGAAAGATGATATCAAACTATATTCAAAATATTGGAGACGAACATCACTTTTTACTTATGGGACTCAACTATTTTGTGTTGCTTAAAATTTCTTATGTGCTAAAAATGTAATTATTACTATTACTATTTAAAATGGGCTGTAGTAATGAAAATTAGTGTTAAATATAAAAGAAATTACCCATTAAGATTTTGGTGGTTTTTGAAGTGAATGTTGGGCCAAATTGAGTTAGAAATTGATAGGTTACCAAAATTTGCCACTAACAAAAATTGCTTTTCAGCAAAGAAAGTAACTTGGCCCATACCTCAAAAGACAAATAAAAAAACAATAAGATACAAATAAATTTCTGAAAATACTATTTTTTAATTAATTTTCTATATTTGGAGATATTGAAGAATGGTAGAAGTGCTAAGTTAGAAAGTAGTATACCTAAACTATACTGTTTGAATTATAATCATATTTTATTTTATTTTATTAGAAAAAAAAAACAAGCTGTGTAAATTATTTTCCAATTATTTTTACCTATTAATGAAGTAAGTAGATTATCCAATGGAATGTGACATAATGTGTAGTGGTGTGAAGGTTGAGTATATATCCGTGAGCAAAATCACATGATAAATGGACCCTCAACTATTATGATCACGAATTCAAAATGCAATGAATCAAGAAACTCCTATATTCCACCTTGCTTCACAATATTCATGATAACTATTTTCACCAACTGATTTTACAAATTCTTATGGAATTCCACATTCAAGTTTAATGTGGATTTAAATGGATGTTATATTTCTACGACTAAATGTTGATCAAAAATTAAATTCGAGAGGCTCCACATGTGACCCACCTCCCCTTGTATTATTGAGCAAGAAGATGTGTCCGTGCCACTCTCTCTCACTTTCTCTCTCTTCACAGACTGGAATTCACTCATCTGCTAGTGGGGCTTCAAGCCATTGCTATCTAAACCAGCATCATCATTATTTTCAATCTTGGGAAATTTTTGTTGTTTTTCTTCTTAAAAAAGTTTTAGCTGCAAAAGCTTTACGCTTGTTTTATCCTCCTTGGTTTTGGATGAAATCTTGAATTATTGTAAAAAGATTAAAACTTTTTGGAATTTTCACTGAATCCTTCTGTCCCTTATTCTTTTTTTCATTAATTTAATTATATTTAGAGATTATTGAAGAAAAAAGCAAACCTTTTGTAAAAAAGTTACTTTTTTTTCTATCTTTTGATCTTTGCATTATGATTAAACTCTCGACTCCCTTTTTCATTCCTATGAACTTTTGTTTCCGAGGTGATGATTAAGGCATTGATTTGAAGACTTTCAATAAGAATTAGAAGACTGACAATTACTGCTGTAATAAAAAGCTGCTGTGTTATGGATAATTGTTGGTGTCCCTAAACATATCACATGCGCTTGTTTTGATTGGCTACATTCTCCTATCATCTATTTGTCTTGATTTATTACATCTTTCTTATTTTTGGCTAGTCTATGCATTCAGATTTTTCCTATTTTTGCCTCTTGTGTATATCATCTCTGTCTAGCTTTCAGATTAGTTTTTGGTTATACTGGAGAATCAATGGGGGAATCACTAGTTGAACGGCCTACTGCGGAGAAAAGGGTATGCTACTGCTCTCTTGATTGTTTGTTCTTCAATTTGCTAGAACAGATTCTTGAATTTTACTTATGAGATAGCTTCAAATTCGATTTGAATAGATTCTTGAACTTAGTATCTAGAATTACTTTGATTTCAGTATCCCTGATTCCTGAATATGTTTACAATAGATTCCTGAAAGGCTAGTCATATTTTAGTTGCTTAGGTTTTTGATTAGTTTGAATTCTTGAATAAAGTATAGCTACTCTAATTTGAAGCAGATGGATGAGTCAGTAAAGTCTAGTGGTGGATTGGAGGTATCTGTTTCATTTGGTAGATTTGAGAATGATATTCTTTCATGGGAGAAATGGTCGTCGTTCTCACCGAACAAGTATTTGGAGGAAGTTGGGAGTTTATCAACTCCTGGATCAGTAGCTCAGAAGAAGGCTTATTTTGAAGCTCACTACAAGAAGATTAATGCAGCTAGGAAAGCCGATGAAATGGAGCAGGAAAAGTCCACGAATCTTGCTACTTCTTCTAGCTTAGATGAAGATTGCATGGAAAGCTCTTCTGGGATTGATGCAGAATTTGGTTTCTCCAATGGTGAGAGAGCTGCACAAGAAGACCATGCAGCTCCTTCGACTGATGCAAAAGCTGATAATCTTGATTCTAATAGAGGGACTGAGCAGGAATCCATCCCAAACAGTTTTGGAGTGGAGTGTGGAAGCAGTTCGATTGAGGAAGCTAAGGATGAGTTGAATGCTAATGCCAGAGTCGAAGCTGACTCCGCTGACATGGAGACTCGTCGGGAAGTTTCTCATCGAACCAAGGAAAAACCTCTGGAAAGGAAACATGGCCTAAAGCAAGCATCTCCTAAGTTGAATACAAGGGGTGTGCCTCAAAAGGTAGAAGATATGGGAGCTCGTTTGCTCATTTATAGCAAATATCAGATTGATGTCTGAGTTTTTTGATGATCTGCTAAACTAAGTCAGTTGTTTCTGTTTTTAAGGTTACTTCAACTAAAAGGGAAACAAATGCAACTGGGATTCAGAAGAAAGTTTTACTCCCTGCAATCAAACCATTGCCAGCTTCAACTCCTAAACATCTAATGGCTGCCTCCACGAAGAAAGTAAACGGATCACCAATGACCAAAATCAAGGCTTTTGCATCAGGGGGAAGCAAGAGAGCAGTTTCTACATCCTTGCACATGTCTCTCAGTTTGGAACCTGCAAAGCATTCACCTGCTCAGTTCATGGCTAGAAAGTCCCTGATAATGGAGACGAATGCGGATAAGGACATCATTAGGCGAGCGTTTAAGACTTTCCATAATCGGGCCAATGGATCTTCCAGCGACATCAAATCTAGTACTCAAAAGCAGGTTAGGGAGCTGGTATTAAACTGTCATGTAAATTTCTTGGACAGTCTATTTCTAGTCTTGTACTTGATCTACTGTGGGGGTGTATTTGCAGGTGAGGAATACTGCATTAGAGCCAAAGATCTCAACTCCTCTCCCGCGTAAAAAGGGAAACGAAGGGTAATCCATATTCTTACACATCATGCTACAAAATGTAAATCATGTTGGGGTATTGATCATTTCCATGTTAAGATGTAGTTGCTGAAAATTATTTTCCAAATCCTTTCAGCAAACCATGTCAAGTTCGATAAAACCTCGTGTTTTCTCTTGTAGACCGAAGAGTGATGCTGAGAAGATGCCTGCACAGAGGAATCATAGATCAAACCCTTTGCACACTGGGTGAGTTTGGTTTTTCTGTTACTTTTTTATGTGTGGAAAATGAGAGCGGTAGCTACTCGTATCTTCAACTTCTTATGACAGTTAATGTAGCCTGTTCCAACTGAAGCTTTTTTAGCAGTCATTAAGGTTAGATGTGATTTGATTCAGATCAAGTAGAAGTTCAGTGGTGGTGGATAAGAAAAACGCGTTGCCCATGATGAGCTTCAGAAGCGATGAAAGAGCTGAGAAGCGGAAAGAGGTGCTTCATCCTTCCCTTGTCCTTCGCTTACATCATTTTCAGTTACTCATTCAAGGGAGTTTGATGCAGTTTTTGAAGAAATTGGAGGAGAAATCCACTGCCAGAGCAGCAGAAACAGCTCAACTTAGTGCAAAAACAAAGGTAAATCTTTGGTTTCTTGTCTGAATCATTTGACCCTTAATGAGTTGATATTGGTGCAGGAAGAAAAGGAGTGTGAGATGAAAAAACTGAGAAAGAGTCTCAACTTCAAGGCCAAACCTCTGCCATCTTTCTATGCTAAAGCTCGTGTGGAAAAGGTATCATCTCTTCTTCCAAAACTAGTATGATTCCTTCTGTAACAAAACCAGAAATCCTCAGCTTGTTTCAAATGGAACTGCAGGACCATCCAGAACCAACACGAACCCGGTTCGATTGAAGAATGCTCTTACCATGTTGAAAGCTATTGCATATTTTAGGATTTTTTAGAAATATTACACTAAACCTTGCTGGTTTCAACAAAGTATAAACAGCTTAGGATTGTACCATTTATACTGCACTCACTTTTCTTTTCTTTTTTTTCGGCTTTTTTTTATATGTGTAAATAATCTTATACGTATTTTTTGTACCAACAGAGTTTTTTGTGATAAAAAGCTGATGCATTTTTTTTTGTTTTTTTTTTCAGAACACAAGTTTTTTTTTAGTTATTGCATTGGTCAAGTTTCTAATTTGTTCCTTCATCCTTCTTTTGTAATCTCTCTATGTGTCTGTTTCATGATGATTTTTAGGTGGTTTTTCATTATCTTGATGAAATAGTACGTATGAAGAAAATTTGTAATAAAACACTCCAAAATCATACAATTAATTGATTTAATGCTAAAATATTATGAAATCTATTTTGGGATTTCATTTTTCAGTAAACAAGACGTGCAAGGAATTTAGCAGTTTATTGCTGAGCACGAAAATGAAAACGCTGGTTTCGTAGATTTCACAATTTATAATGCATTAAACCCTAATAAATGAAGAATTAATATGTGGTTTGCTATTATCATGTGACGATTTAAAAAATAAATATATTATATACCTTGAACATCGAACATCCATCCATAGTACTAAACATATTTAAAACAATATTTTTGTTTTAAATTTATGATAGGAATAAAATTTGACTCCAAAATATAATTGATATGGCCTATTAAACAGTAAACAACATTTGCAACTACAATCTTACATGTCAGATTTATTTCAAATTATTCTAATTTTTTCGAATTTTTCATCTCAAATTTTTGTACTATCATAAATTTAAAACAAAATTAATAATTTAATATATATATATATATATATATATATATATATTTTAAAGAAATTCATAATTTATAAAATATTTTAGAAAATCAAAATCCCATCCTATAAAAAACCACATATAATTTTGTAAAATGGCAAAAATCTCTAATATTCAGAATTGCTTAAGACCCACCATAAAGATGTGTTAATGTATGCAAGATCTGTTAATGTAGGCACAGTTAATGTAATAATAATATATATAATATATATATATATATATATAAAATAAGTAGAATTGATCTTTCCCCTTGAACATTATCATAAATAGTGTATAATATTGTCCCTTCTTTGAAGTACAGTTGTGAAAATATTCTACCATGATCGAGGTTATGGTAGGAACATGTAGGTTATGTGTGTTAAATTAATGTTAAATAGTATGTAATACATAATAAAAAAAAAATCAATATTTGAAGTTGAAGTTGACACTCAACTTAATGTATCATAAGATTTTCATTCTCAAGTTAAGTTCGATGATAAAATTTATCAATCTCGAAATCGACTTTATTATTTTTAATTTTAACAAATAAGATTTAAATGATTAATCGAATGGTTGGTTAAGTTAGTTGCAGATTCACCAATAAATCTCGCAAGTATATCAACAGTATGTTCGCCGCTGCATCAACTACGCATATAAATTCACCAGATTGTACTAAAATTCTAACCACGAATTCTCAAAAAAATGTAGAAGAAAAAATCCAACAAAGTTACGGCAATGAAAAGGTAACAAATCGATGAAATCCGAAAACCACCTGCAAAATTAGGGCAAAATCTTCGCCTATTTCTTCTGGAAAAGCTTGCTCTTGTTGTACTTGACTTTAATCCAATTGACGCCGACGGTTGCTCCCTCCTTGACCTTCTTCGCCGCCACCTTCGTCTTCTCGAACCCCAGCGCCGCCACAACCTTAGTTTTCTCAACGCCGGCGGAAGTCACCTCCTTAGTTCGCTCGTACTTCTCGCTTAGTTTCTTCGACAGTTTGGGAGCACCTCCGCCGCCGGCGTCCTTGCTTGCGCCCCATGGATTCCCGTTCGACGCCATAGAGTCTGTTCTAGGGCAGAGAAGAGGGGAAAAAATCGAATTGGTTTTTCTAGAAGGCTCGAGATACTTCGCTTTGGAAGAAGAGAGGAAAATTCTGTAGTTCAGATTCAGAAATTGTGTCGGAGCACTTGATTCAGTTGATTCTTGCGATTAATTCCAACTCCCCTTGGGCTTTAAACTGGGAGAAGGATAGGGGGGGAGAGAGAGAGATGGGGATTTGTGGTTGTGGGGGCACGCAGTCACGCACATCGAAGTCGTGTTGTATATTTGTATGCATGCGCACCATAACTTTTACATCACAGCCTAATTTTTTTTTTTTTTAATTTAAAATTTGTATTAACTGTCCAAATGAATTAAATATAGAACTTACCCATAAAACTATAGAGACGTAAATGTAGAATAAGAAGAATTATTCATTAATTTACAAAATAAATCAAATAAATGAAATTCCTATCATACAGATGAACAAATACTAGTTCTTGTTTGCGGTCTTTTGATACTTATTTTTGATCCAATGAATTCCGGCGGCGGCGCCGGTCTTGACCTTCCTGACGCCGGTGGAGGCGGCGGACTTGGTCTTGTCGGAGAATTTGGAAGAGGAGTTTGTGTGGGCGTCGGGATAGGTGTAGAGTGGCTCCGGATCCCATTGATCGGCCCACGATGTCTCGTAAGAACTGTTGGACGCCATAAAATCTTGATTTCTAGAGAGAGAAAGAAAGAGAATGAATTCAGTTGTGGATATTGAGATAAGATTGTGATTTATTTATGTGAGAAACTAGTACATATATATATAGATGATATAGTTGGTTCACGTTTCTTGGAAAGGCAACGCCTTTGAATATTTGCGCTGCTTCTATTTCGAATTTTAATTCTTTTCAATGGTCAATACGTGTGGCCGTGTATAAATATATACTAATGGGAGAGAGAGAGAGAGAGTGGCAGATAAGCTAAGCCAGCACATTATTTGTAAATTTTGATGAAAGACAACGGTGTTAGAATATATGACCGCGTTTCCGCCGTCTAATGTAAACGACAACTCGTTTCCTGTTTTAAAATTTAAATAGCATTCACATTATGTGAATCTATGAAATGATTAATTAGTGTATGCAGCGAGCGCTTTATCTCAAGGAGTTTCCTTCAATGGAGTTTGAACAGATAAATAGAATATGTTTATATGAATTACACACATTAGAAATCCTTTTTAAAACTCTTTTTTATTTTAATAAAAATGCATTTATTTAAACTTACTAAATATTTTATTTTATTTTATTTATATGTATATTAAAATAATATCGGATGTAAAATATAGTAATATTCAGTTGCATTAATTTAACTGTTTAGTTCATTAATTATTATATAAAATATTCTATAATTATTTTACTATAATTTGAATTTTTATCAATTTTTCAAAAAAGGAAAGATATAAGATTTTAATTTATATATTTTTGGGAATATGTATAAATTAATTAGATTGATTTTTCCTTAATTATTAATTCCACAGAATTATCGATATATTTTATTAAAATATTATACAAAAAATTATATAATTAATTTTACATGAATGAATTTATTATTTGTCGTATGCTCATGATTTCTGCAGTAGTTGAAAAATATATTAATATATTTGTTCAAGAGAAGCAGTAATTGAAAAATATATTAATATATTTGTTCAAGAGAAATAACAAATTGTTTGTTCAAAAAAAAAAATAGAGAAATAACAAATTGTATATAAATATATTTTTAAAAAATATTCTAATATATTTTCAGATTAGTATCAATTTTAAAGTTTGTTAATATTTCATTAAATTATCGCATAAAAATTGGGTTGGTATCAGTAAACAATAGCACATAATTTTGTTTAGATCTATCTTGATTTATTAGTCATTATTATTGGTGGAATTTAATTAGAATTATTTCAATTTCAGATTTTCAATTTGTGTCGAAAATCATGTTAAAGTGTTTTAATTGTATAATTTGATTTAATTTAATATATTTATAAGGAAATTAGGGGTATACAAATTATATCTAAAAATAATTTATATATTTTAGGAAAATATGTATAAATCAATTAGATTGATTTTTCCTTATTTATCATTTCATTAGAATTAATCTATATATTTTAGGGAAATATTTATAAATCAATTAGTTTGAGTTTAATTTAATTATTATTTCCCTTTCATACAAATTTATATCTTTATTAGGAATGAAAAATAATTACTAGAAAAATATAGAAAATAATTAAGAAAACAAATGGGTGTATTCAAAAAAAAAATGAAAATGACAAGAAACGTGAATTCACATAATTTTAAATTAATTAGCATTTAATTAATTCCTATAATTATGTTAATTAATTATTGATTTTATGTTAATTTCCAATATTAAAACTGCTAAATAGTTATATATATAGATGAGTTAAATTGATATTTTTCAATAGTTTTGTTCTATCTAAAAGATACTTTTATTTTGCAGTCTTTGAGCAAGATTGGACTATGCTTCTTCCTACATGATTTATCAGTCTACAATGCTTCTTCCATGATATATCTTCTACAGTCTACAATGATAATTTCATAGTTTTTATTGATTTCATCATCAATGTATATTCAGTTTTCTTTCAATAATTCTGATTTGTCATGAGAATCTTTTTCACCAATCATTGTATATTGATATTACATGATATTATCTTTTTTTTAAAAAAATTCATTATTAGATTTGTAATCTTTTGACAATTTAATGTGATATAGTTGCTTCATGATTTATCATATTGTAGACACACAAAAATTCACGTCCAATTAAAACGCGCCACGTGGATCCAAATAATTAAATATCAATTTATTTAATTTTCAGGAATTAATTTTAACAAATTCCTAAATTAAATAAATAAAATATGATATTTACAATTTTATCCAATAAGGGATTGACATGTGGCAAGCTTACCATATATGAGAAGCATATAATCACAATTCCATGGACGAATAAGATCACGCCACCTACACCCTAAGATCTCTCAATTTTGCCTATAAATACAAGGCATAAGTTGAAGAAAAATCATAAGTGAAGTGAGGTGAAGAAGGCAAATTGAAGAGCTCAAGACTTGAAGAATTCTCTCCAAGATTCAAGGCATTCCTTTGAAGATTTGAAGGCGTTCTTCGTCATCTTCAACGCGTTCTTCATCAAAGTCAAGCAAATCCTACGTTTGATTCGGAATCAAGGCTCATAGTCCCCGAAGAAACGTTAGAAGTCCTCCGAATTGTTGAAGTAAAGTATCAAAGACCAAAATCAAGAAGAACAAGAAGATCAAGCTTCAAGAACACACAATACGAACTGGAGCTTGCGGGGCAAATCCAAGTCCTTTCTTGTGGCTGACATCTGAATTCAAAGACTTTTCACTTTTGTTGATTCTTCTTGCTGGCTGGTCCTCTATCTTTGGATGACGGTTTTCTGATTTAGGGCCATAACCCGCCTTAACCAAAAGTGAGAATGCTTTTGGGCCATAATTCTTTGCAATTGTTCTTTCAGAAAGCTCTCCATGCTCAACCATACTGCCATGGACCGGTCGAACAAACCCTTCAAGAGGTGGTGGTGGAACTGGCCTGCTTGCATCGATCTTTGTCAAAGGGAACGTTAGGTCTTTCATGGACTTCTTCTCCATGAGTGGAGTTTTACCCCTGTTGGTCTTTGCATCTTCATTGATTTGGGTAACCTTCTTGCGTGTCAAGTAGTATTTCGCGTCTGCGAAGTGTGATTCTGACTCCATGAATGGATTGCTATCACCCACCACCTTCTTTACTACTCCATTTTTGCAATACTTTAGACATTGATGCCAAGTGGAGGGAATGACGCCATTTTCGTGCAGCCATGGACGACCAAGAAGCATGTTATAGGATGTATTGGCATCGATGACATGGAATAACACTATCGTTGCCATATCATTCATTAACAAGTCCAAAATCACTGTTCCTAAAGCTTTTTGCCCTTCATGATTAAATCCTTGGATCATTAATCGGCTATCCGCGAGCTCATCCATGGAAATCCCCAATTTCTTCAAAGTACGTAAAGGTAGGATGTTGACTGCTGACCCTCCATCCACAAGTATTCTATTTACTTTTTGTTCACGAGTGTAACCACATACGAACAAAGGCCGATTATGGAAATCTGAACCTAGTTCCAAGTCATCGTTGGTGAATGTTATTGCAAACACAGACTTCTTAGTGGTTGCTTCATCCTCTATTAGGAGTTGATCCTTTGTTTGTTTTGAACTCTCACCGAACTCATTATCGGACTTGAATGTGGTTACATTTACAGTGGCAGCTTTCTCTTCGAGTTATATTTTTCCTTGGCGAGCTAATTGCATGACTTTATCTTTGAATATGAAACAATCTTGAATGGGATGGCCAACCAATTGGTGGTACTTGCAATATTTGGGATTGTCAACTTGATTGGCTTCCTCCGGACGTTTCATTTCTGGCAACTCGATGAGCCCCACTTGGAGTAGATCGTCGAAGATCCCTGGTACATCTGAGTTTAAGAAAGGATATTCTCGTTGTTGCATTTCTTTAAGAGACAATTTTCTTGGCATGCTTTCTTGTGGCGCCCTCCGCTTATCCTTGTTGATTTCCTTCTTTCAGAACGTGATGGGTGTTGTCTTAACTGCCATAGATTCTATTATCAAAGGTTTATTGGACGGCTCGCCCTCTCTCCGAAAGTCTTTTCTTTCTTGATATTTGCCAAACTCTCGAACTGGAGGTTCTTTCATTCCGCTTGCGGCCATACTTAGTTCCATGTCATGAGCTCTAGTAGCCAATTCTTCGAAAGTTCTTGGCTGAATCCCTTTAAGAATATATTGAAGACCCCACTTCATTCCTTGGATGCACATTTCAATTGCTGAAGTCTCAGACAAGCGGTCTCGACAATTTAGACATAGGTTTCTCCATCGATTGATGTAGTCGATCACAGGCTCTTCTTTACATTGGCGGGTGTTTGTGAGCTCCACCATGCTGACAGTTCTCCTTGTGCTATAAAAGCGATTAAGGAATTCATGCTCTAATTGCCCCCAACTGTCGATTGAATTGGGTTCCAAATCCGTGTACCAATCGAAGGCATTTCCTTTAAGAGATCGCACGAATTGTTTCACCAAGTGGTCTCCGTATGTTCCAGCGTTGTTGCAAGTTTCGACGAAGTGAGCAATATGTTGTCTCGGATTTCCCTTTCCATCAAATTGTTGGAATTTTGGTGGCTGATAGCCCATGGGCATCCTTAAGTTGTCAATTCTTTGAGTGTATGGCTTGGAATAAACTAGTGACAACTTAGAGCTTTCGTCGAACTTACTTTTCAGAGTCCCTTCGATAAATTCCTTGAGTTGGTCAATTTGGATGAAGCCATCAGAGGAGATATGTAAGCCTTTGGATGCAGATTTTGCCTC
Source organism: Plectranthus barbatus (assembly GCA_026898455.1). Classification (NCBI taxonomy): domain Eukaryota; kingdom Viridiplantae; phylum Streptophyta; class Magnoliopsida; order Lamiales; family Lamiaceae; genus Plectranthus; species Plectranthus barbatus. The sequence goes on from JAPKLW010006778.1 coordinate 12,824, forward strand.
ATCATCTACCTTTTTTTCTTTAGGCGTTTCCATATCGTTACTTTGCTCACCTTCGTCATCATTTGTTTGACTGGACTCTCCTTTCTCTTTCTTAAGCCTTGCAATCTCGACGCTTTGATCTTGCAGTTGTTTTCTTAGCATGTCCACTAACTCTTTCATGCTTGCAAGTTGTTCTTCTACGGTAGAAGTGTTAACCATCATCACTGATGAGGAAGCATTGCTTCTATGAACTTCATCGTCAGAAGCAATCGACTTTAGAGTCTCCAATGCCTGTCTTGCCATACTTCTTGTAACGACACCGACAGTTTTTGAGGTATTCGATGCCAGAGACATCCTTGAAATTGGATGAAGAAAAGAGATGAAAGGTAGAGAAGGTCCCACCGGGCGTGCCAAAATTTGTAATCACGAAAATCGTATTCAATCAATAAACACGAAATTTGGATACAATTCGATTTCAATTTGGATCAAAATACATTTTGTGGATTCAATCTCTATTCTTCATTTGATTATTCTCTTCGAACTTGATCTTTGAGTGTTCTTCGAGGTCTTCAACAGAATTTGGCTCCGTCGATCCTCTTGAATATGATCTTGAAGCTTTATAACGTTAATCCAAAGGGTTTTCACCTTGTTTTTGGATTAAACGTCATTCTTGAATGATTTCTTGAAGATCTTCGACCTTGTTCTTCGTGTTCTTGAAGCTTGATCTTCTTGTTCTTCTTGATTTTAGTCTTTGATCCTTTTCTTCAACAATTTGGAGGACTTCTAACGTTTCTTCGGGGACTATGAGCCTTGATTCCGAATCAAACGTAGGATTTGCTTGACTTTGATGAGGAACGCGTTGAAGATGACGAAGAACGCCTTCAAATCTTCAAACGAATGCCTTGAATCTTTGAGAGAATTCTTCAAGTCTTGAGCTCTTCAATTTGCCTTCTTCACTTCACTTCACTTGTGATTTTTCTTCAATTTATGCCTTGTATTTATAGGCAAGACATGAGAATCTAAGGCTTAGGTGGCGCGATCTCATTCGTCCATTGAGTTGTGATCACACGCTTCTCATGTTTGGTGAGCTTGACATGTGTTGGCTTTTTATTGGACAATTATTTTTTATATATTAAATATCCCTTTTTATTTATTTTAATTTAGGAATTCTTTTTAAATAAATCTCTAAAATATAAATAAATTGGTATTTAATATTTTAAATCCACATGGCACGTTTTAATTGGCCGTGAATTTTTATGTGTCTACAAATTGCCCCCTTGAGACTTGTCTTCGAATGATTCGAATTTTGAGAAGATGAGTCTCAATCATTTCGATAGTTTATACTCATATCAAGAGTTCTTGAATTTGATTTGAATTTGTTAGATAGTTTATACTCATATCAAGGAGTTCTTGAATTTGATTTGTAGCTCAAATTTGAATTTTTTTCATTGGCCCACATTTGTTTATTCTCACTTCAATTTGTTGCAGCCCAACAACATAAATGCCATTATTTCATTTGTGATCCAATAAAATTGTCTGCGACCATTTTTTTTTGCAGATTAATGAAGCAGCATATTTACATATATAAAGTAATACAGCAGCCCAACGACTTTCCAAAGGTATTTTTTTTTTTATATGTTTTATGCTTCAGCCCATTTACATGCTGCAGCCCAAACGAATTAATTGAGAAGCAGCCCAACAATTATTTTTACAAAGCAGCCCAAGGTTCAGCCCGATTACTCTCAAACTTATGCAAAGTGGACGGGACTTTTTTTCTTTCTTTTCTTTCAACCCACTAAGCCCATAATCAAATATAACTTTCTGCGACAAGAGCTCGAGAGAAAAAGAACAGAACGAGGACGGTTGTTAGCAAGGACAGCAGTCTCTTCCGTAACTTGAGTCTTTATGAGAACTGCTACTACAAAATAGGGTACCCAAACCCTAATACGTTCAGCTATGCTAGGAGTGAAAAGGAGGTAAAAGCTCAAATATTTTGCAAAATTCTCACCTCTCTTTTTTATTAACTCGCTGTGTACAAGCAGGATGAAACATGCTTATGAGAATTACTCAAGAGGTTTCACGTGTTCTCATTTCTCGCATTGTATTTGATGGATGTGGTTCGGCAGACCTTTGTGCTCTAAAGGTGGGATTCTTTGATGTTTTTTTCTTCGTTTTTTGTTTTATTTATTTTTTTTTTTTGCTCCTCTTTATTAATAGTTTCTCCCTTTTTCTTTTGCAGAGTTCCTCTTTTTTTTTACTGTGGCCAAAATCAGAAGTTTGAAGCAGCAAATTCAGGCTTACTCCTCTTTATTGGTGAGCGATTCTTTCCTTTTGTCTTCAACCTTTGTTTCTTTCTTCTTCTTCTTCTCTCTCTTTTTTTTTTTACTGATTTTACTTCCACATATGGCAGAATTATTAACTTTCTTTTGAGTTAGTCGACAATCAATACTTGCATATTGAGGAGCCTTCTGCAAATATCTTCCCTCGAGCCAACCCCAGTAATCTTTCCAACTTTCATTCTTTTTGTTGCCCTGTCCTGTTTCTTTGTGTTTATGTTTCAATTTTTTTTCTTCTTTTGTTTTACTCTTCATTTTTGACTGATGCTCTGCTCTGAACCTGCTGTGATTGCTTGTTGTTTTTTTTTTTTGGTTTTTCTTTTTCTTCTTTTTTTTGGAGTTGTGTTTCTTTCCATGGATGGGTTTTGCTCCTATTAAAACTGCTTGCTGATGTAGGTTGTTTGTGTGGGGTTTCTATTTGATTTTGGAGAGTGTTTTGTTGAGTTGGTGGGGTGGTTTGAGGTTTGTGGCTGTGTGGTGCTGCAGCTGGGTGTTCTTGCTGCTGCATATATTTCTGGAGTGATGGCTGGGCTTGTAGCAGTTGTTTTTTTAGTGCTGCTGCGGAGGTTTGCTTGTGAGGATTGGTTTGGTTGTTTCTGCCGAGTCAAGGAGTTGCTGCTGGTTTATTTGTGTTCAGCTGATGTTTTCTAGCTTGCTGCTGCGTCTTGGTATTTTCTCTGTTTATGATGAAGATTTCATGTGAGCCGGGGTATGAGGTAGCTTGCTTTGGCTTGATGGGGATGTTTATTTAACGGCGTCGACTTGCTGCGATTTTGCTGGAAGTGTCATCAGCTTATCCCGACAAGTGCGGCGGCTGGTTGCGGCTTGTTGGAAACCTTGAATGATGGGCTACGGTAAACGCGGCAGTTGGTTGCGGCTTGCTAAGGACATCATTCTATGGTTTGAGCTAGTGAAGACACTCTTTTGACTGATTCAACCGTGTACGGAGCCTGCTGTGGTTTGCTGGAAGTGTCATTAATTTAGCCCGACGAGTGCGGCAGTTGGTTGCGGCTCATCGGAAACCTTGAATGATGGGCCACGGTAAGCACGGCAGTTGGTTGCGGCTTGCCAAGGACATAATTCTATGGTTTGAGCTAGTAAAGACACTCTTTTGACTGATTCAACCGTGTACGGAGCCTGCTGCAGTTTGCTGGAAGTATGATCAACTTAGCCGGACGAGTGCGGCAGTTGGTTGCGGCTCTCCGGAGACCTCTGTTTGATGGCGGTAACTTGTTGCGTGCTCTCCGGAAACATTGTCTAATGGCTCGGAACGAGCGTGGCGCTAGCTGCGGCTCTCCGGAGTCATTTGGTCGATGCTCCGGGATGAGTGTGCTAAGTTTACTGCGGTTTGAAGGAGGAAGAAGACCTGTGGTGGTGTAGGGCGGCCTGGATGTGCTTGTCATTTGTTTGC
>JAPKLW010006779.1:0-16548 GCA_026898455.1 Plectranthus barbatus
CGGACGTGAATTCCCCTGCTCGCATGTTTCGCAATGCTTGACGTATTCTACGTATCTTCCTACCCAAGTCAGATATTTTATCTCATATCTTTTGAGATTTAAATCCCAATCTATAAATATAGGATCCAAAAGCCAGAAAAAGGTTCCACAATTATTATTCCCACATTCCTACGTTCCGAATTTATTCTGAAAGCTAGAAACGAGGGTTTTCTACAGAAATTCAAGGGGAACTGGAAGAGCATGTCAAGATTTGAAGATTGAAGACTACAGGGTTTTTTATTTCCTTTTCTTGCTTTTATGACTTTTCATCTCCTTGTTTTTCCAGGATTTAGCATGATTGGCTAAATCCCTTTTTGGATTCTAGGGTTTTGAAACTTTGTATTTATTCATTCAACAGTTTATGCAATTTAATGTTCCTTTTCCTTTGATGTTCTAATTTAATTTGGGATTTTCATGAATTGTGATTAACTGGCCATTAATTGTGATTTGAATTGATAGTTTTTGAACCGAGAGGTCTAGGTTATCAATTAAGACGCAGATAAATTAGATTTATTAGAACAATTGTCCGAGAGGAATTCGAACTTTTAAAGGGTTTAGAATCTAAGGTTTTTTATCAAGAGTAAAATTCCTTTTGCGCATCCGAGAGGAGTCACTAGGCAATTTTATTTCCATGTTATGGTTTAGAGTCCGAGAGGATCACCTGATAACACATTCGCGATTGCTCACATTTCTGGAAATTAAATTGGGATTGAATTGCATGAAAATGTTGTTTGTTTAATATTCAAAGTGGATTGCCCTGGAATCCTGTTTTCTCACTAGTTTTCTAAAATCTTTAATTGAGCCTTTTTATTTTATTATTGCTTTAAAATCAATTAGTCTAGGAAAACCAATTCCTTTTTATGATTTGCCTAGATAGTAGTACGATATCTATGTTTTAGTGCTTGGTTGTGTTTCGAGCCTGCAGTCCTTGAGTTCGATAAATTATTACTTGCCCTCTGCAGTGTTCTGTACACTTGCAGTTGTAGCGCGTCGCGAAAACGCGCTGTCAAGTTTTTGGCGCCGTTGCCGGGGACTGCAAAGATTTACGGCTGACACTAATTCTGATATTACACTATTTACTCTAGGTTTTATTTTCTGCATTTTATTTTTAATTCTGTTTATACTCTGTGCCGTTCACAGGTGTGTTTTCTTTTGCAGGTAGTGTATGCAAACCAGGGCAAAAGGTCCAGCTGCTGAACCTTTAAACCCAGAAATCGAGTCTACCTGCCGAAGAAACAACGCGAGGAGAAAGTTGGCGTTTACTATGGCTGACAACCAAGCTGCACAGATAGCTGAGCTGCAGAGGCAGTTTAATGAGATGAATCTGAGGATTCAGGAGCGCCAGGCACCTGAAAGGCCACGGCTACCCACCGTTGATGAGATGTACGAGCCAATGACTGACCGGCATCGTAATGCGGATTTTGGGCTGAGGGTGGATACGCCGAATTTCGAGCTGCATACTGGACTACTACACGCAGCGCAGCAGAATCAATATGGGGGATCGGCTACTGAGGATCCTCACTTGCACGTACAGAGATTCCTACTGCTCTGTGATACCGTCAAGCAAAATCAAGTGCCCATTGATTACATCCGGCTGCGCCTATTCTCCTTCACACTGCGAGACAAAGCTCTGGCGTGGTTTCTGACATTGAATTGCCGCGAGATTTCTACGTGGGAAGAGTTGTGCAAGTTGTTCCTGATCCAGTTCTTCCCACCCAGCAAGACGATTCAGCTGCACACCCAGATTTCCCAGTTCAGACAGTTCTCTGGGGAATCACTATATGAGGCTTGGGAACGCTTCAAGGAGCTTCTGCGCTCCTGCCCTTGCCATGGTTTCTCGGAGAAGCAGCAGGTCTGCCACTTCTACAAGGGGCTGGACATGGAAACTCAGAAGCATGTGAATGCTTCAGCTGGAGGTTCACTGACTGCCAAACCAGCACAGGAAGGATTGACTTTACTGGAAGTCATGGCGAAGAGTGAATACAATTGGCCATGAGAAAGGAAGGATCGCAGAATTGCAGCAGTTGATGATACCGGAGACTTGGTTGCTGAGGTTAAATTGATGAGGAAAGAGGTGGCTGCTTCCACCAAACTACTGGAGACCAGGATTACTAAGCTGGAGAACAACCGCCCGCAGCAAGGTCATGAGCAGATGGAAGATGCAAATTTTGTGAATCAGAGAAACTTCCAGAATAACAGGGGATACCCATAAGGGAACATGGCGTACCATCCCAACAATCGGAATCATCCCAATTTCTCCTACGCCAATCAGAATAACGCACTGCAGCCCCCACCTGGGTTTTCTGTAACCAATGGGGCAGTTGATGATCCTGAAGAGCCGGGCATGAGGGAACTCCTCAAGCAATTTATTGCCGTGTCCAATGCCAAGACAACCAAGATGGAAGGAGATATCTCTGAGTTGCAGACTGCCATGAGCGAGATGGGAAAGCATATGAAGCAGATGGATACGCAGATCTCCCAGATTGCTAACACAATCAGCAATCAGCACACTCCTGGGCAGTTTCCTAGCAACACCGTGGGAAATCCGAAGGAACACTGCAATGCCATTACCACTCGTAGTGGCAGAGGATATGAGGGCCCATCTGTGCCCACTACTACGCCTGTGCAACCTGAAGTTGCACAGCCCGACCCTGTTCTTCCTGAAGAAGAACGTACTGAAAAGGGTGAAGGGGTCTGTCCTGAAGACAGACCTAAAGCAGCTGATCATGTCTCTGTTCCTTTTCCGCAGAGACTTGCTAAGAAGAAGAAGGATGAGAGGTACAAGAGGTTCCTTGAGCACATGAAGAAGATCCACATCAATCTACCTCTGATTGAAGTGGTACAGGAGATCCCTGGGTACTTGAAGTTTCTGAAAGACATGGTTACCCAGAAGAAGCCCCTTGGCGCGTTCGAGACAGTGAACATTTTTGAGGAGTGCAGCACCATTATTCAGAAGAAGATGCCAGTGAAGAGGGCTGACCCAGGATGCTTCTCAGTCCCTTGTACTATTGGGGGGCAGAATTTCGAGAAGGTCCTCTGCGACTCAGGGGCGAGCATTAATCTGATGCCCCTGTCCATTTTCAAGAAGCTGCAGATTGGGGATATCAAACCTGACTACCATCCGGCTTCAGATGGCTGATAGGTCGGTGAACTACCCTAAAGGGGTAGTCGAGGACGTATTGGTGAAGGTTGGGAACTTTGTCTTCCCAGCTGACTTCGTGGTTCTAGACATGGAAGAAGACAGAGGTATTCCTTTGATACTTGGGCGACCATTCTTGAATACTGCGGATGCCCTGATTGATGTAAAGAGAGGAGAACTGAGCCTGAGGGTGAATGATGAGACGATCACGTTTTCCATCTGCAAGGCCATGGATAAGAAGAACTGCGGTGGGAGATTCGAGGACTCTGACCGGATCCCTGACACTGATCTACCTGATCCATAGGTCCACCTCTACTGTGTCTAGCTACAGACAATAAATAAAGCGCTTGTTGGGAGGCAACCCAGTTTTCTATTTCTTTTTAGCTATTTAAATTTATGTTATTTTTATTTTTATTTTTATTTTCATATTGTACGTTCACTTGTGGTTGTTGAGTTGTTGGTGCAGGAACAGAGCCATAAGTACTAAAAATTTGCAGAAGTCCATGACCCTTTCTCCGCCGCAGTGAAACATATCAGGTTTTCCCACACATCTCTGTGATCTTCTTTCCCACAAACTTATTCTCTCCTGTGTTTCGAATAAGTTTGGGGGGAGGAGGAGGTGATCGGTGGATGTGTGTTCCTTCCTTATTTTCTTTTGTAATTTAAATTGCTTTTGTCATTAGTTTAGGTTATTTGACTGGTTATCTGTTGAGTTAGAGTTGATTAGGATTTTTATTTCGTTTGGATTTTGAATAGGATTTTTATTTAGTTTTATTTAATTTTGCTGAGTTTATGATGGAACTTGAATAGTGGATAGTAAGGGATTTTTAGGGTGTTTATTTTTGTGTTATTGATCAAGTTTATGACGACAACCTTTCCTTCTCGTGAGACTTATATTGATTGCTGTGAATGATTTGGTGATGTGTGAATTGACGAAATTGATTTAGGCCTCTTGAATAAGCTTATAGCCATGTGAGAATTTGAGCCTAATTTTTGTTTCATTGAGAGTATGTCGCTGTGCATTTGATCTCTAGAACTTGCTCTGGTTTCTTGCTCAAAATTGCGTAGGAGAGTGTCAAGGGTTTTGAAATGATCTTAGGCCATCTTTTCATAAGCCACAATGAACCCAAACACTAACCTGAATGCAATACTCCTTTGTTAGCCCAGTTGAGCCTGAAAAGCCTTTTCTTTCTTAACCCGGATGATAGGAGGTGTGGATGGATTTGTAAGGGTATCCAATAATGTTAGGTGGTGAAGATAGAGTCATTTTCTAGAACTGTATGAGGGACCATTTTTATTAGTATATTATCATAAACACTGTCTTCTATACTATTTTATCCTTGGTGAAACCCTTTGAGCCTGTTACTTTTCTTTCTTGTCTATGAGTCAGAAAAATATTATAGTCCTATCTTGTCTATGAGAAGGTACTATATACGGGTAAATGGTGTCTTGTCTATAAGATTTGGGTGAAATAAAGGGTAGATTGGTTTCTATTGTCCATAATTAGCCTTTGAGTCCTCGGTTTTCTGTTCTTGTCTATAAGTGAAAACCTGGAGTCCTTCTTGTCTATGAGTTGAGGTGAAAACAAAATATAGTGGGCAATAGTTGTGATATTTGTCTTGTCTATGAGACAATATTTGAAGGAAGATAAGAAATTATAATTTGCGTTCAAAATGAAGTTGGTCCTAAAAATTCACTGTGGTAGCAGTCTGTGTTGGTTGGTCAGATATGTGGTATGTGATGAGGAATAGTGGAGTGAATGGAGTTATAAGGATGAATTTATTCAGTCACTTTAGCCAAATTTTCCATACCTTTCACCAATGTGCCTACATTAGAACCTGAATAAAAGACCTTTTTGATCATTATCCTAGCATTCCCATAGTCAGTGGAGAGTTTAGACGATGAGCAAGCCAATGGTAGAAAGAGTGTACAGTTGACAATTTGAGTGTATACACTTGTCTTTCTTACAATTTGAGCGAATTATGAGTGATACACTATCCTGTGAGAAGCGAACTTTTAGAGGCCAGGATTGAAATTGTCTGTTTGCATTTAACTGATGAATATGCAGTAATTGGTGTGAGAATCACAACCCCATTTTGTGTCTGAAACAGCTGATGATCAATTAATGCACCCCCTCGTGTTTATTTTTGTTTTGTTTTGTCTTTTCATTGTTCGAGGACGAACAATAGTTTAAGTTTGGGGGGTTTTGATAAACACTCACTCTGTGCATTTTATTGATGTGTTTATGCTTAGATTATACGTTAGACTGAACCATTACGTGATGTTTTCATGCATTATTCTTATTCTTTAAGGAAATATTACGTTTGGTTTGTTTGATGTTGTTGTGCACAGATTTTACGCATTTCTGAGGATTAAATGAATGATTGAACGAGCATTTCCAGAGTTGATCCGTGTTGGCTTGTACTGGCAGTAGGAAGAGATAGAAATTTTCAAGAGGGTTCGTAAAAATGTGCTACGTGACACAACCGGCGAGCAAAAGCTCAAAACCTGCGATCGCACCACATAGCCGGCGATCGAGCAGTACAAACCGGCGGTCTGTGCCCAGAAACGGCGACCAGCGATCCATCCGGCGACAGAACTCCAAGAACGGCGACTGGTTTCTTCCTCCGCGATCGAGCAGTACAAACCGGCGGTCTGTGCCCAGAAACGCCGACCGGCGATCCATCCGGCGACTGAACTCCAAGAACAGCGACTGGTTTCTTCCTCCGCGATCAGCAGTTTCTTCTCCGATGACTTGGTGTTCTTCCCTGCGACACAAGCTGCAGCAACCGGCGACCCAGGTTTCTTTCCGGCGTACTGCATGCACAAACGACGACTTGAAGCAGTACCGGCGAGCAGTACAAACCGGCGGTTGAAACTTACTTTCGGCGACCCAAGGCCCTGGCCGGTGATCCAGCAAGCAGAAACGGCGACTGCAGCACCTTTCCCTGCGACCGCATCAGCTCATGACGTCCCAGCTCCAAACCTGCAAGCAAAAACCCCAAACCGGCATTCCACCTTCAAAACCGGCGACCGCCGGCTCTCATGGTGGGTCGCCGGTTTCGTCTTCACCTCGCCGGCCGTGTCCTTTTTGTTTCGTGGCAAATCCGGCAATCGCCTCTCCCTACCGGCGATCGTCGGACGTGAATTCCCCTGCTCGCATGTTTCGCAATGCTTGACGTATTCTACGTATCTTCCTACCCAAGTCAGATATTTTATCTCATATCTTTTGAGATTTAAATCCCAATCTATAAATATAGGATCCAAAAGCCAGAAAAAGGTTCCACAATTATTATTCCCACATTCCTACGTTCCGAATTTATTCTGAAAGCTAGAAACGAGGGTTTTCTACAGAAATTCAAGGGGAACTGGAAGAGCATGTCAAGATTTGAAGATTGAAGACTACAGGGTTTTTTATTTCCTTTTCTTGCTTTTATGACTTTTCATCTCCTTGTTTTTCCAGGATTTAGCATGATTGGCTAAATCCCTTTTTGGATTCTAGGGTTTTGAAACTTTGTATTTATTCATTCAACAGTTTATGCAATTTAATGTTCCTTTTCCTTTGATGTTCTAATTTAATTTGGGATTTTCATGAATTGTGATTAACTGGCCATTAATTGTGATTTAAATTGATAGTTTTTGAACCGAGAGGTCTAGGTTATCAATTAAGACGCAGATAAATTAGATTTATTAGAACAATTGTCCGAGAGGAATTCGAACTTTTAAAGGGTTTAGAATCTAAGGTTTTTATCAAGAGTAAAATTCCTTTTGCGCATCCGAGAGGAGTCACTAGGCAATTTTATTTCCATGTTATGGTTTAGAGTCCGAGAGGATCACCTGATAACACATTCGCGATTGCTCACATTTCTGGAAATTAAATTGGGATTGAATTGCATGAAAACGTTGTTTGTTTAATATTCAAAGTGGATTGCCCTGGAATCCTGTTTTCTCACTAGTTTTCTAAAATCTTTAATTGAGCCTTTTTATTTTATTATTGCTTTAAAATCAATTAGTCTAGGAAAACCAATTCCCTTTTATGATTTGCCTAGATAGTAGTACGATATCTATGTTTTAGTGCTTGGTTGTGTTTCGAGCCTGCAGTCCTTGAGTTCGATAAATTATTACTTGCCCTCTGCAGTGGTCTGTACACTTGCAGTTGTAGCGCGTCGCGAAAACGCGCTGTCAGTATGGCGGAGGATGAAACCATCACCGAGTACTTTGAGAAGATGGTGACCATGGCGAATGAAGCTCTAGCACTGGAAGAACCGATTAGCAATGAAAGACTTGTTAGCAAGATGCTTAGGACTCTACCTGAAAGATTCAATCACAAGATTTCTGCCATTGAAGAGGCTAGAGATTTGGAAAAGCTGGAGATTGGTGAATCGGTAAGCATTCTTACCACATTTGAAATGAATTTGAATGAACAAAAACAAGTCTACAGGGGCAAGAGCATCGCACTTCATGCTGGAAAAGAACCAGTTGAAAGTGTGTCAAAGCTTTCAAAGTTTGACCTTGAGGTGTCAGACGATGAATTGCTTGATGAGGAACAACCAAATCTGGTGCTCTTGACGAAAAAGTTCAACAAATTCATGAGAACTATGAAGAAAGGAAAAGGTGATTCCAGCTCAAGAAGATTTAAAACTACAACCTCCGTGCCTTCAAGTGCCTCAAGTAACTCAACCACATCCTCACGTAAGAGTGATAAATACGCCAAAAATGGTATTAATCCTTTTTCCGAAAGTTCTACTTTTGATAATGTTAAGTGTCATGGGTGTTCTGGAATGGGTCATTTTGCTAACGAATGTCCTACTGTTCTAAGAAGGAAAAAGTTAAACTTTAACACCACTCTGAGTGAAGACTCTGACACTGATGAGGATGAAGATGAGCAGGTTGTGTTATACGTTAGGATTGAGGAGCTCAATGAAGATGATTTGATGGAGGTAGACAACACTGAAGAGCCTAAGGAGAAAGAAGATGCAAGAGATCTCTCGATTGTGCCATGTGGTGATACAAGCATCAGTCATAATGCATCTAACTCTGACGTGTCAATGTCTGAGTATGTTTCAGGTCAAAGCAATGAGGAAGAAGGAAATTTTGTCTCTTCTCCAGAAGAAATGGAGAAAATGAGTGATCTTTTTAACATTGTGGATAAACGATGTGAAGAACAAGGACAGGAGATTGAAAGACTAAAAGAGAAGAATCAGTCCATTAGGAGACAGCTCATGAGATTAGAAGTCCTTCTCACTAGAAGAGACAAAGAAGTCAGCCATCTCAAAGAGAAGCTGAAGGAAGCTGACTCTGTCTTTGACAAAATCAATCGTGGACGTGACACTCTAGATGAAATCCTTGCCACCAAAACCTCTGATGAAAGTGGACTAGGATACGTCGATCAATCTACTCCGAGTTCTAGTTTTTGTGACTCCCAGAACTTAATCAAATTCACAAAGGGGGAGTTTGACACCAGAATGTCAAACGAGAAAGAAAAATCAAAGAAGTATGTATGTCATTACTGCAACAAGGCAGGCCACATCAAGCCATTTTGCAGGAAAAGAATTGCAGATGAAAACCAGAAATCAGGTTCAAACTGTTTCGTAGTTTACACTTCTTTGAAAACTAACATTGCAGGTACATGGTACTTTGATAGTGGCTGCTCCAGACACATGACAGGCGATCGTACATGCCTGTCAGACTATTCAGCAATTTGTGGTGGTACTGTTACATATGGAGGAGGAGCTAAAGGAAGAATTACAGGGAAAGGAACTTTGAATGTGCCAGAATTTCCAAAACTTCAACATGTTTTGTTTGTGGAAGGTCTGACAGCCAATCTGATCAGCATAAGTCAACTGTGCGATGATGGGATGGTTGTCAAGTTTGACAAGGACGTTTGTGAGGTATACGATAAAACTAATAGGTGTGTTATGTTTGGCAGTAGATCCTCAGATAACTGCTATCAAGGTGAACAAGAAGGTAGATGCCTGGTGTCAAAGCCTGACGAAGCTGAACTGTGGCACCAGAAGTTGGGACATGCAAGTACCCATTGCATTCAGAAACTTCTGAAGGCTGATGCAGTCCAAGGTGTTCCTAACCTGAAATTTCACCCTGACAAAGTGTGTGATCCATGTACAAAAGGTAAGCAGGTACGTACTTCTCATCCTGTCACTGATTCAGTTAACACCAGCACATGTTTTGAATTACTTCACATGGATTTGATGGGACCTATTGAAGTTGAAAGTATAGGTCGAAAGAAATATGTGTTAGTATGCACTGATGCCTTTTCAAGGTATACTTGGGTGGAATTCTTGCGAGAAAAATCTGAAGCCTTTGATCACTTCAAGAAGCTGTACAAAAAATTCAAGAAACTCTATCACTCCTGTGTCATACGGATCCGAACTGATCATGGTAGAGAGTTTGAGAATGAAAGCTTTAATGAATTTTGTGAAAGAAAGGGCATCTCTCATGAGTATTCAACAAATAAGACACCACAACAAAACGGCGTAGTTGAAAGGAAGAATAGGACGCTCCAGGAAATGGTCAGAGTTATGTTAAACTCAAAAAACCTATCCAAAAGACTGTAGGCGGAAGAGGTCAACACGGCGTGCCATCTGATCAATAGAGTGTATCTTCGTCCAGGAACAAAGACCACTCCATACGAGATTCTAAATGGTAAGAAACCTAATCTTAAATACTTACATGTTTTTGGTTGCCTTTGCTTTGTGCTGAATGATAGGGAATACCTTACAAAGTTAGACACAAGAAGCAGCAAAGCCCTATTTCTTGGGTATGCTAGCAATAGCAGAGCCTATCGTGTGTACAATCTTGACACTCAGACCATTCAAGAGTCTGTCAATATTGTGTTTGACGAAGCGGGATCACTGCATGACAAGATGGAAGAGTTGGATGCTTCCCATCTAATTGAGTGTTCTGAAGAACCTGCTTCCAGTGAAAAGTCCTCCAGTGATAAACCATCCGCGAGTCACACCTCACCAAGCTCTGACTCAGAAGACCACTCTGACACACCAGTGTCAAACCCAGACAGAAGGGATCACTCTGACACACCGGTATCAAACCTCGACAGAAGGGATCCTCCTCTCAGAATAAGGAAGGATCATCCCAAGTCTCAGGTAATCGGGAATATGACAGAGGGAGTCCAAACCAGAAAGAAGGATCCAGTCAACTACCGTGAAATGGTCAGATCTGTGTGTCTATCGTCGAGGTTTAATCTTCTGCATTCTGCTTGTTATTTATCTTTATTTGAACCAAAGAATGTTAAAGAAGCTCTTGCAGATGAATTTTGGATTAAGTCAATGCAAGAAGAACTCAGCCAATTCGAGTACAATGATGTATGGGAATTAGTTCCAAGACCGAGTGACAAGAATGTGATAGGAACCAAATGGATTTTCAAAAATAAAACCGATGAAAAGGGCAACGTAGTGAGGAATAAGTCTAGATTGGTTGCTCAGGGGTATACGCAAGTTGAAGGCATTGACTTCGACGAAACGTTCGCTCCTGTGGCAAGATTAGAATCAATCCGCCTTTTGATTGCTATTGCTTGTGCTGCAGATTTTTCACTTTATCAAATGGATGTCAAAAGTGCATTTTTGAACGGGATACTTGAAGAGGAAGCTTATGTTGAACAACCTAAGGGATTCAAAGACGTGTCAAAGCCAGATCATGTTTATTGACTTAAAAAGGCCCTATACGGTTTGAAGCAAGCTCATCGTGCATGGTATGCCCGTCTAACTGATTTTCTATTGGAGTTAAACTTTGTAAGAGGTAATGCTGACAAAACCCTCTTTGTCAAACATTTTGAAAATGATTTCATTATAGCACAAATTTATGTTGATGACATAGTGTTTGGTGCTTCAGATGTCAAACTGGTAGATGAGTTTGTCACCAGTATGTCAAAGACATTCCAGATGAGTATGATTGGTGAATTAAATTATTTTTTAGGTTTACAAATTGTGCAACGCAAGGATGGTGTATTTATTTCCCAATCTAAGTATGCGCTAGGTTTAATTAAGAGATTTGGACTTGAGAGTGCTAAACATATGAAAACACCTATGGTTAGTAGTGATAAACTATGTAGAGATGATTCAGGTGTCAAAGTCGATCCTACTCTTTATCGTAGTATGATCGGAAGTCTCTTATATCTCTCTGCCAGTCGTCCTGATATTCTATTCAGTGTAGGTGTTTGTGCAAGGTACTAGTCTGAACCCAAGAAGTCACACTTAAAGGCTGTAAAAAGGATAATTCGATATATCTCTGGCACTCCTAATTTGGGTATTTGGTATACAAAACAGTCTGGCACTGACATTACAGGATATAGTGACATTTAGGTAAGTTAAACATGAGGAACCACAATAAATTTTATAATATATTTCCTATCAAACACACGTGTTTTGCTTCTACATATTCTCTCTCATCTAATTTCTTTATAAAACTTTAAATAATCATATCTCATTCAATTTAAATTATTTTTCCACGTACAATATATCAAATTAAAGATAATTTAATTGTCTTGCAAACGAAATTATTATTGCTTATCTTTCAAATAAGATAAATGCCTCTATTGTACTTCAAAACACATTAATTAAATACATGGGGAAAGAACATTCTAATTCTGAGTTTTGAATGACCATAGTTATTTGGTAGGTTGAGTGTAATTTTATTATTGAGTTGTTTTATTTATCTTGTGTGTTGTAATGTAGTTTTATTATCAAATTTTTAGGGTATATTTATGTTTTAGCATAATTTTATTCTTGAGATGTTTTTATATATTTTAATGTAATTTTACTATCAAGTTTTAATTTTAATTATTTAAATAATTATTAGTAAATTATGATATTATTAAAATAAGTGTTCAATAAATGATATTATTTATTTATTAATAATTAATTATCTAGTTATAATATATTTTATTTGAAAATAATAAAGGGTTCAAATTTGATAAATATATTGTTAGTATTTGAAAATTTTAAAAATTTGTGGGATAAGAAATATACTTAGAATATATTTTTTAATTTGAATTTAGTATATTCAATTAAAAATGAATTACCATTTAATATTATACTTGTTATATTTTAGATTTGAATTGGGTGTTTTGATTGAAGATAGTCTTTTGACAGCCCCTTGAACTACGGCATTCTCCAAAATTTAGACCACTATTGTTGCATCATCTTTCCCATCCATGCATGATAGATGGCACTTGCAGACATGATTACGAAGTCTTGAAATAGCAAGTCATCTATACAAATCCAAACTCTGTGGAATTATTTGGAAAATATTTGAGGACAAGTCACAATCTCTCTAAGTATTTTGGTTTTTAATATCAATTTTTCTATTACTGTCGTGCTCCTTCATAAAGTATTTTGATTTTTAATATCAATTTCTCTATCACAGTTGTGTTCCTCAATATATGTTCAAGATTTTTAATACTTAGAATATATTTTTTAATTTGAATTTAGTATATTCAATTAAAAATGAATTACCATTTAATATTATACTTGTTATATTTTAGATTTGAATTGGGTGTTTTCGATTGAAGATAGTCTTTCGTCATCCCTTCAACTACGGCATTCTCTATTGGCCCCAGGAATAATTTCACACTCAATGGGATAAATACAACTAGCAGGAGAAATAAACAAAATGGAGGACAAGAAAAGAGAGACGAAATCTAAGTTTTATTTGAGAGGAAACTAAACTCTCACAATTTGTTTTTGTTGTGGTGCTCTAAAACTTACATAACCTCATGCCTTTTATAGGCAAATTTCACCCACATTTTTCAAACTCTCTACCACATATTTCAAACTCCTTTCACCAAACTACCACCAAACTTCGAACAACTTTATTTTGTTCACACAATTAAAGGAGTAATTTTCAACAATCTCCCCCTTACTCCTTAATTGGTTTGAGATCACGGACACCGAGAAGGTGTCGCATAGTTCCTAGCTTCACTGCTGGCAACGCCTTCGTGAGTGCATCGGCTCGCTGTTCATCAGTTCGAACAAACTTCACCTCAATCTGACCTCCTTCGACACACTCTCGAATGAAGTGATACTTTGTGTCGATGTGCTTGCTTCGACCATGGAAGACTGGATTCTTCATGAGCGCAAGTGCAGATTTGTTGTCGACGAAGAGCTTCACTGTTTTCGGTTTCGAACCACTTAGTTCGAACAACAACGCTTTCAGCCAAAGAGCTTGACATGCTGCCGCTGCTGCTGCCATGAACTCTGCTTCGCACGAGGAAAGGGCCACTGTTTTCTGTTTCTGTGAGTTCCACGAAACAAGTGAATCATTGATGTAGAACACCATTCCCCCTGTGCTCTTTCGATCATCTAAGTCTCCTGCAAGATCACTGTCAGAGTAACTCACTATCTCTTCATCTCCACTTCCTCTTCGAAATACTAAGTCGAGCTGCATAGTGCCTCGAAGGTACCGAAGTACTTGCTTTATTGCCTTCTGATGCATCTCGGTTGGCCTCTCCATGAATCTACTGGCAACTCCAACAGCATAAGAAAGATCTGGCCTTGTATGAAGGAGATAACGTAGACAACCGATCACTCTTCGATATTCAGTGTCATCAATCAGTTGTCCTTCGGGATCTTTGTGGAGTTGAGCCCTCGGCTCCATTGGTATCTTTGTTGAATTGCAATCAAGCATCCCAAACTGGGATAACACCTTCTTTGCATATGCTGCTTGCTTGATCGAGATACCTCCCTCGAACTGAGATACTTCGATTCTGAGGTAGTATGAGAGTAATCCGAGATCACTCATCTCGAACTCCCTCATCATCTGCTTCTTGAAGACTCCGACAGCTTTCGGATCTTCACCTGTCACAATTAAATCATCAACATAAACTCCGACGATTAGTCCTGCCCTTGAGTAGACAGCTTGATCCTGCGAACACCTTGTGAAGCCAAATTGCTTCAAGCTTTTGTCGAGCTTTTGATTCCATGCCCGAGGAGCTTGCCTTAGCCCATAAAGAGCTTTGTTTAACTTGAGCACCATGTGTTCTTTTCCTTTCACTATGAATCCCTCCGGCTGAGCTACGTAGACCTCCTCTTCAAGTTCTCCATTGAGGAACGCCGACTTTACATCAAGATGATGTACTTGCCAACCACGATTTGCTGCAATGGCAAGTATGACACGAATTGTGTCAAGTCGAGCGACTGGTGCGAACAACTCTTCAAAATCAATTCCTTGTCGTTGTACATAGCCTTTTGCAACCAATCGAGCTTTATGTTGGGTCACCTCACCACTTGAATTCTTCTTTAATTTGAATACCCATTTTAACCCGATTACTTTCTGTCCAACGGGTAATGTGGTTAGGAACCACGTCTTGTTCTTCTCAATGGCCTTAATTTCTTTAGCCATTGCTTCCTCCCATACTGGATCACCTGCAGCTTCACTGTAGCAAGACGGCTCCTCTATCTCTGCTAACATCAGCTCTTCGTCGAACTCTAGAGTCCTCCGAGGTGCTTCTTTTAAGATGTCTGACATATTTTTGTAACGAACTGGCCCTCCGTTACTAAAAATCGGTCCACCTGACCATGGTGTGGGCAATCTCCCTTCAACACCTTTAGAGATTGATTCGACCTGAGGAGTGGTCGAATCAACCAGTTCGCCTGTGTCCGTTGAGTAGCCTAAGATTGGTGTCAAACTGACTCCACCTTCCTCGTAGCTTGGAACCTCTTCGAATACTTCGAGAGGATGGTCAACTCCATCTTCAGACCAGTTCCATTTCATGCCTTCCTCGAAAACAACATCGCGACTAACATGTATTCTCCCACGATCTGGATCAAGTAAGCGATGCACCTTACTTCCTTCTTCGATGCCCAAGTATACGTAGGACATACTTCGATCATCGAGCTTCTTCAGGTGTGGTGTAGTCACCTTTGCGTGTGCTGTGCAACCAAACACACGAAGGTGTGCCAGATGGGGCTTTTTTCTGTCCACATTTCGAATGGCGTACGATCTTTGTTCGCTTTAGTTGGCAGTCGATTGAGAAGATAAACTGAATGGCAAACCGCCTCCCCCCAATACTTACTCGGCACACTCATATTTTTGAGAAGTGAGCGAGCCATCGCCATCACCGTTCGATTACGCCTTTCCACCACACCATTCTGTTGTGGAGAGTATGGTGCAGTGAGATGCCGTTCGATCCCTGCTTGCTCGCACACCTTTGCAAGCTCGTCCAAGAGAAATTCACCACCTCTGTCAGATCTGACCACTTTAATACGATGACCACTTGAATTTTCGGCTAACTGCTTGGTCTTTTGAAATGCGGCACACGCCTCGTCCTTTGATTTCATCACATGCAACCACATCCAACGGGAATAGTCATCAACTATTAGCATGAAATAGCGGTTACCTCCTGGAGTGATTGGTGTGATCGGACCACACAAATCTATGTGTAGTAGTTCGAGCGGCTTCTTTGCGCGGAACTTCGCATCCGCTGCGAACGAATGTCTTATTTGCTTTGCCACTAAACAGGTTCTGCAAAGCTGCTTCGGTTGAGAAGTCAATGGAACCCCTGCTGCCATTTCCTTCTCCGCGAGAGCCTTTATGTCCCGAAAATTTACATGACCAAGACGTGTATGCCATAGCCATGCTGGATCATCAAGACTTGCCAAACAACTTACCGGAGTTGCCACCTGCAACTCGATGCGATAAAGCCAATTTTGCGACCGCTTCACTTTCATGATCAGTCGGAGAGGGTCCTTCGAGAAAACTTCGAGCTCTCCGTCATTCATCACAACTTGATGGCCCGACTCGGTCAACTGTCCGAGACTGATCATACTGCTCCGAAGTTGAGGAATATAATATACCTCTTTGAGCAACCATTGTTCTCCATTCTTGCAAGCGAAGAGCACCGAACCCTTTCCTTGAATTCGTACGGTTGAATCATCTCCAAACCTCACACTTCCTGTGACCGCTTCGTCCAACTCGAAGAACTTTCCTTTGTCGCCGGTCATGTGATTACTGGCACCATTGTCTAGAAACCAAACATCAGTTGGTGTTCCGACATACTGCGACTCCTCCGAAATTGCCATAAGCAATGCTGGTTCGACATTTTTAGTGTGCACAAGATGTGCTTCCTCTCTCTTCTTCGGTGCACGACATTGTGATGAATAGTGCCCAAACTCATTGCAATTATAGCAACGAATGTGACTCTTGTCACGGCCGCCTCCGCCGGAGCTACCTGCTCCATCTCTTCGTGGTGGTCCTCCTCGACCACCTCTTCCGCCGCCTCTGCCTGGATATCTTCCTCCTCGTCCACGATTTCCACCATCTGTAGAAAACTTCTTCCACTGGGTTGACGAATCTCCCCCATCCTTCTTGAACCGTGCCTCCCACTCCGCCTGAGTGAG
>JAPKLW010006780.1:0-16545 GCA_026898455.1 Plectranthus barbatus
CTTGGGTAATAGCAGTTTGTGTATGACTGTCTGGTACTGGAACTAGGTAACCACATCTAGTATAGGATGGTGACATTCCCTGAATAGCTCAAAAGGTTCGTTCTGCTAAGTCCTGCAGGCTGATTAAGTTCAAGCATAAGTGAAAAGGTTTGAGTGGATTGATTCAGGAATATAAGATGTTAATTAATTAAATAGCTTGTCAGAGCTTAAATTAATTAACGAATGTCTGTAACCTTAAATGTGGGGATATACCGAGCCCATGCAACCCGTACCTCAAAACGTGGTAGCAAATAGGTAGGACAATATTGATTCTCTGGTGGAATGAATCAATATTAATTAATTAATTATATTCTGGGTTGAATATGGGAATTAATTAATTGATAGGCCTTATTTGCTATTTGCATTCTGGTCCCTGGTCTGGCCGATGAAACTCATGCCCAATAGAAGTCCAGTATTTTCCTATAAATAGGCCTCAGTTCCTCAGATCTCAACACACCACAAGATCATAAGTTGCACACAACAAACCAAGTTTTGGGAGTTGTGGTGATCGACTAGATCTGAGAACGAGGAGGAAATTTTGTTTCTCAACCGGGCAAAGAATCTGAAGGAGAATCTTCACCAGATTTTCAGATCGAGTTGGGATAAAGATCAGAAGATCAAATCAGGAGGATTTTTCTTCTTCTCTCTCTCTCTTCTTGTTTTCGAAAATAACTATTTTATTTTCTCAAGATTTGTTTCCTCAATCTGTTAGGAATTAAATCTTTGTGTGTGGGAAAGATCAAAGGGAATCTCCGCGCACTCGTTCTTCAGAGTTCATCAATCCTTGGGACGACGACGCTGGGAGGCTAGCGCCTGCCGGGACGGCGGGCGAGGGCGGCCTGGGCGCGACGGGGGAACGCAGCGCGACGGAACCCTAGGATTTGCGCGCGCGCGCGCAGCTCCCACGCAGCCTTGCGTGCATTCGCCGGCGGCAGGCGGGCGCTCTTCGAGCGGCGGCGGGGGACCTGGTGGTGTGGCGAAGGCTCGGGAGGCGGAGGCCGGCGACTACGGTCGGTGGAGGCGGCGCGGCTGCAACCAGCACTAACCCTAGGGTTTGCGGGTGCGAGCTGGAGCACACATCTCCTCCGCGCCTCGTGCGTGTTTTCCGGCGAGCCTAGGTGAGCCGACGATGGAGAAGAAGGTGAATGGCGGTTTGGGCAATGGTCAGGGTAAGCCGGGGCGGCGGCATGCGAAATGGGCAACGGTCGGAGGAGGCGGCATCGCGGGCTGCAACCATGCACGTACGTGCATGGTTGCTGCGCGGGCTATTGGGCTTGCAATGTGTGCCTAGGCCCGTGATTTAGTTAACTAGCCCAGTTGTCCGATTTTCTGATAATTCAAATCTTGGAGGCCCAGATTTAGAAAATAAATTCAGATCTCAGTCCAAGTAGTGGGAGCCCAGTCGAAGATCTGTATAATTAATTTCAACTTGTAATAGTTAGAATTAATTTTATTTCGTATCATGGGGCCACGAGGACATTTTTTATTTGCTTTATTATCTGTCTTCGCATGATATACGTGTTTATTTTAATTGCGCATCATATAAGCATGTTGTAGATAATAGGAGCACATTTACTGCTTTTATTTACATCTTTAATGCATGCTATGTGATTTATTTTGTGTAATTAATTATAACTATAAATTTGGGGTTCATGCCATGCATGATAGAATTTTAGCAATGTTATAATTATGGCTACATAAAATAATCTGTGCAATTGAACCTTATGAACTAAAAATTACTAAGCTCATAATTTAGTTAGACCTCCACAAAGCGATCATTTATTGGAAGTGGGTAATTTATTAGGTAAACGTCTACATGTGTAGCTTACTTAATTTATTATTCATAAGTTCTAATAGATAGGATTTCTTAAAACAAATATTTATTTCATGTGAGAAGTGGGAGTTCATGCGTAAACGTCTACATGTGTAGCTTGCGTATTGAATTTTCATAAGCTCTTTAGGGATTGAATTAAATGAGACAACCTTATTATAGGGATCGGGTGTGTTCTAATAGATCCTTATATGGGAGGGTTGGCTTTGGTGGTAAGCTAGCTTAGATGTTATCCAGAGTATAACTCATTTGTGATGTCCCTGCTCAGTAGGATAATATGGTCTTAAGTTAGTCTCCAATTATTAATTCCATTTGTCTAAGGAACCCGGGCATGGATTGGAATTAAAGGACTGGAATTGAAAGATGCAGTCTGGTTAAGTGTTTTGTTGTAAACGTCCATGTGTGGCTTGCAATAGTAATACTTAGGCAAATTGGTGGAAACATTAATATTACTTTATCATAAGGTTTCAATATTTAATTGTTTCAATAGTTTGCGACTATGTTTTAATTTTTGTTTTAATTTATTGTTTTTACACATGTCTTTACCGAATGTAATCAATATCTTAGCACAAAACCAATTAACTGGTCCCAATTTCCAAGAATGGAAACGCAACTTGGATTACATCCTTATCGCAGAGGAACACAAGTTTGTCCTTGATAAGCCTCGTCCGGCTGCTCCCACTAATGCATCGACTGATGAGGAAAGGAGCTACTATAACAAGTGGCTCAAGTCAAACAATATAGTGAAATGCTATATGATGACTACTATGTCCAAGGTACTTGCACAGCAGCATCATTCATATGATAATGCTACTGACATAATGGACAACCTCACAGTGACCTATGGTGAGTCAGACCGAGCAGTCAGATTAAATCTCATGAGGGAAATTGTGGGAAAGAAAATTGCAGAAGGTAGCTCGGTCAGAGAGCACGTGGTCGGCATGACTCACCTCATGGATGAGCTCACACTGCACGGAGGTGGTATCGATGCAGAAGCGCAGGTTGATATCATCCTCAACTCTCTGCCAAAATCCTATGAGAACTTTAGACTGAATGCTGTCATGAACAAGAAAGAGTACACTCTTAACGAGCTACTCAATGACTTGATGGAAGTGGAATCAGTAATGCAGCCAGAAAAGGTTGCTTAGGCTACTTCTAGCAATCGTCCTGTTGCGCTGGTTGGCAAGAGGCGCAAATGAATGTTTATGAAGAAAGCCAAAGGTGCAACTTCTGGTAGAAAGTCAAAAAGGACACCGGGCGTGCCTGCTAAAAGGGACAAGTGTTTCAGGTGTGGCAAGGCTGGTCACTGGAAGAAAGATTGTCAAGTCAGGAAGACTGGACAAGGTGCGTCATGTGCATTTATAACGGAAACATGTTTAGCATCGGTGTCTACCCATTCTTGGGTAGTGGATACTGGAGCTACGGACCATGTTTGTTATACTTTGCAGGGGTTCAGGCCGACAAGGCAGCTGAAGCATGACGAGATTACCATCTCAATGGGCAGCGGAGAGCGAGTCTCAGCAGTAGCCATTGGAGATTTTACTTTATGCTTTGAAAACATTGTTTTGATTTTGAGAGATGTTTTATATGTGCCGGTTTTTTCGGCGGAACTTAATTTCATTTTCCAAGTTATTTTGTGATGGATATTCAGTTATTTTTGATAGTGGAGTTTCTATCATTGGTAATAACGGTGTTATCTGTCATGGCAAACTGATTGACTCTCTCTATATCATTGATTGTATGCATAAATCTTCCGTGAATGTTGCAAACTCATCCAATAATAATAATCATTTAAAGAGAAAGTTTTCTTCCGATGAGGATCAAACATATCTCTGGTACTTGAGACTAGGTCATATCAATCTAAAGAGGATTAAAAGATTAGCATGTGATGGGCTCTTGGATTCTTTCCAAGTGGTACCGCATCAAATCTGTGAGTCCTGTATAGAGGGAAAGATGACGACCAGGCCTTTTAAGGCAAGTCAGTCTCGAGCAGAGAATGTGTTGGAATTGATCCACTCTGACTTATGTGGACCAATATCCACGCAAGCTCGTGGAGGTTATGAGTACTTCGCCACATTCATTGACGATTACTCAAGATTCGGATATGTCTATTTGCTTCGCCATAAGTCTAAATGCTTTGAGAAATTCAAAGAGTTTAGGACTGAGGTAGAAAAGAAGCTAGGTAAGACTATCAAGAAACTATGATCAGATCGTGGTGGTGAATACCTCAGTAACGAGTTCTTGCAGTACTTGTCAGATAACGGGATTACATCCCAGTGGACTGCACAGGAACCCCTCAACAAAATGGTGTAGCGGAAAGAAGAAATAGAACTCTCTTGGAAATGGTCAGGTCGATGATGAGTTATGCAAGCTTGCCGATTTTGTTTTGGGGATATGCCTTGGAGACAGCGGCCTATTTGCTTAACCTGGTACCTTCTAAATCAGTTCCTAAAACACCTCTGGAACTCTGGTATGAGCAAAAGCAAAGTTTGAACAGAGTGAGGGTTTGGGGTTGTCCAGCTTATGTGCTGACTATGGAACCTAATAAGTTAGAAAGTAGGTGTAAGCTGATGTTATTTGTAGGATATCCCAGGCAAACGAAAGGTGGTTATTTCTATTGTCCTGAGAATCAGAAAGTCGTTGTCAGTACCAACGCAAGATTCTTGGAGGATGAATATGTAAGAAACCACAGATCCAAGAGTGAAATTGTCCTCCACGAGCTTGAGGATACAGAAGCAATTACATCAGGAAAGCCCAGTGTAATGGTAAATCCACCTACAACAGGTGAGGCTATACCAACACTGCCACTAATACAAGGTATGGGACCAACGCGTACTGTGCTAACTACTGACACGGTTCAGATGCCTCGTCGCAGTGGGAGGGTTATCCACCAACCAGAAAGGTACATGTTCGTGGGAGAGTCTTCTGACTTGATCCCAGAAAATGGACTGGATGATACCGATCCCTGGACATATGACGAGGCGGTATCTGATAAAGATGCAGACAAATGGCTGATCGCCATGGATTCCAAAATAGAATCCATTATGGCTATGGATGTATACCAGAAAACTGATTTGCCAAATGGCTATCGAGCCATAGGGTGCAAATGGGTATACAAAAGAAAGAAAGGAGCGAATGCTGAAATTACAGCTTTCAAAGCAAGGCTGGTGGCGAAGGGTTATAGTCAGAAAGAAGGTGTAAACTATGACGAGAACTTCTCACTGATAGCCACGCTTAAGTCCATTCGTGTACTCCTAGCCATAGCAGCACATAAGGACCTAGAAATCTGGCAGATGGATGTCAAAACTGCGTTTCTAAACGGGTACCTTGAAGAAGGTAGGGACATCTATATGCAACAGCCAGAAGGTTATGTGCAGAAGGGCGAAGAACATTTGGTCTTGAAGCTAAGGAAGTCGTTGTATGGACTTAAACAAGCACCACGGTCATGGAATCTGCATTTTGATGAAGTGATTAAATCCTATGGATTTTCACAATGCTCAAACGAGAGTTGCGTGTACCATCTATGTGTCAGCGGAAGCGTGGTGTTTCTTGCACTTTATGTAGATGATATTCTCCTATTTGGCGACAATGTGGAAGTATTGTCGGGCATAAAGGGGTGGTTATCCGAGCAGTTTCATATGAAGGACCTTGGGGAGGCAGGATACATCCTAGGGGTAAAAGTATTGCAGGAGCGCAATAAGAGGATGCTGACCTTGTCTCAAGGATCATACGTGGATACTATGATTGCCCGTTTCAGCATTCAAACTGCCAAGAAAAGTCTGTTACCCTTCAGACATGGCATATATATTTCCAAGGATCAGTGTCCGGTGACACAAAGGGAGAAAGATGAAATGAGGAACGTACCGTATGAATCGGCCGTGGGGAGCCTCATGTATGCAATGCTATGTACGAGGCTAGATATCTGCTTTGCTGTAGGCATGGTAGCGAGATACCAGTCTAACCCTGAACAGGCGCATTGTGATGGGTTTTGTATACTGAAAGCATTTATTATAACGAGTATACAACGGTTTATTTCTCCTATCTGTTAACAATCTTACATGTATGAACAATGGTATCCTCTTGTCTCACCGATAGGGATGATCATACGGCGTGTTGTATAATATCGCAGAAGACAGTATGATCACTTGACCTAGTGAGACATAAATCTGATCACAGCCGAGACAGGGTATGAGGATACGTCTGTCCGGATGGTTGCGGCATTGTCGGAATAAGTAGTCTGTCTTGGTTACTTGACATGCTAGTACGCAGAGGTGGTTTATTGATGGACCGCAGTGAGATATATTCGTCTGTCTGACATCAACGAATACAAGATCTCATTATATTGATTGAGTCCAAACCCTAACGAAGGTTCAGGGGTTTGCACGGGTTGACTGTTACTAAGTAATGTGCTCGTATATCCGCATCTTAGGTAACAACAATTCGTGTAGTACCGCCTAAGACTGGGTTTAGGTAACCATATCCGAGTAATAGGATGGGGACTTTCCCTGAGGAGTTCAGTAAAATTCATCGTGTCAAAGTCCTGCAAGCTGATTAAGTTCAGGCACGAGTGATAAGGATTGAGTGGTACTGCTAAGGAATTATAAGATATTAATTAATTGTAGTTAGAGCTTGTCAGAGGCTCCGATTAATTAATGGATGTCTGATAACCTTAAATATGGGGATTCTCAATTAATGCAGTCCATTCTCATAACGTGGTAATAAAGGGGTAAGTCAGTATTAATTCCATGGTGAAAAAGAATTAATATTAATTAATTAATTGTGTCCTGGGTTGTGGACATGGGAATTAATTAATTTATAGGCCCACTTTATTATTTGCATTAGGTCCCAGGTCTGGCCCAAATAAGTGTGCTGAATTGAGCCCAGGAGCCCATTAGGGTTTACAACCCTAGGTCTATAAATAGACAGCTCTCTCTCATAAGTTGTAACACAGTTGAAAAACCCTAAACCTAGAGAGAGAAAGAGGGGGCGCCGATCTGAAGAAGGAAGAAGGAGAATTTTTGAATTCCGGTCCTGCTCAAGCCACAGATCTACGGAGTCCTCACGAGTAGTAGATCTGATCAACACCGGGATACAGATCTGAAGATCTAATCTGGAGAACAGATTTTTTTCTTCCTCTTTGTTTTTTGATTTTTATTCTAGAAATTAGACATCTAATTTCTACTTCCGCAGATAACAATCGAATTGCGTGGTTGAATTGAAAGTGGAAATTCAAACGCAAAAGATCGGATCAGACTCGACAAGGTTACGGTAAACCCTAAATCCACAAATCTTAGTATTAAATTCAAAGGAGTATGCTAGGGTTTATTATCATTTTAATTATGCTCAATATCCATAAATCGATCCTGTTCAATTTGGTTTTGGTGATTCGGTTCATGGGAAAACCCTACAATTGGTATCAGAGCCAGGTTTCTGATTTATGGCTCTGTTATTCATAATTAAATTCGATATGCATGTATGAATTTATTATTTTGTGGATGTTGGTTTTTGTTCCTCGTGGCAACCCGTGTAATTCAGCCCGCGGTGGTTTATCTGTGTAGGGCTGAATTAATTTTGTAAAATCATGAGAAAATCCATGATTAGTGTAGATTTTGAAAAATTGTAATAGAATAGATTCTGTAATTTTTTAATTTTTCAAAATCTTTAATTGGACGGGTCAAGGACGAAGAACAAAGACGGAGCTGATGGAGGGCCGGCGAGGACGACGGCGAACGGCAGCACGCAATGCGGCAAGTGCACGGCCGAGGCGTGCAGCGCGCGCATGGCGCGCGCGAGGCTGGACGGGGGCGCGCGGTGCGCTCGCGGCGGACGGGTCCGGCGGCGGCGGTGGTCGTCGTCGGCTGATGTTGTCCCGTCGTGGTGGCTCATGTTTTGGTGGTTTGTGCAATCTTGTGTAAACCCTAGGATTTGCATTAGGGTTAGGGCAAATCATCAGATCACAAAGGCCTAAATCCCAAAAAGATTTGGTGGATCAATTTTTGGAGGCCCTTGAATATTTGGAAGATTTGAAAAAGATTTGGGATTATCCAAATTAATTCGAATTCAAATTGTAATAGATAGAATTTATTTTTTCTATTTTTGGGGCCACGAGGAATTTTTGTTTGTCTTAATTATCCTCATATGATATGTGATTTATTTATGTCCGCAATTAAGCACGTGTAGATAATGGGAAAAGCATGATTTATCGCTTTTATTATTTACAGCTTTCCAAGCATGCTTATGTGATTAATTTCTTGTTGGATTATATTTTGGGAATTTTTGGGCTTGTATTATTACATGCAAAAATTTGGGAAATATAATGACAAAGAAATTATGTGTGCACATAAAGAAACCTTTTAAAAGAAAAATACTAAGCAGATTTTTTAATTAAAATCAATAGACCTCCACAAAGCGGTCCTAGGCTGTAAGTGTATCTCTCGTTCTAGTAAACGTCTACGAGTGTAGCATGCTAGTTCCTAGAGGTGCATGGGTACGGTTGTTGGGATTTCTAGACAAACAATTTAAATCATATGAATAGTGGGAGGGTTTTGCGTAAACGTGTACGAGTGTAGCTTGCGTAGATCTGTTTCACAAGTATTCTAGATAACAAAAGCTTTAAGGGCTGTGCGGTATGGTTACATGCCATGCTAAACTGTCTCTTTTGGCCATAGTTAAATTTGTGGTTAATTGCTTAGAAGCATCTTAGAATATAATGCAAGAATTGCATCCCTGTTCTTGAGAGATGGCTTGTTCTAAGGTTTTCACTAATTATTAATTTATATTGTCAAAAGCTTCCTGACATGATAGTGAAATTAAATGGATTGGGGCTTAAAACCCGCAGTTCTGGTTGAGGGTGACATTGTAAACGTCTAGGAGTGTAGCTTGCGGTGGGAACTCTTGGGCAATTAGTGGAAAACATTTGTATTTGATTCATTAAAAGGTTTTCAATGCATTTGTTTTCGAAGTTCTACATGTATGTTCTTATTTAAGATTCTTTATTGTTTCAGATATGTCTATGTCTACTGTCGATCATATACTTGCTCTCAATCCTCTAACTGGTCCAAACTTCCATGAATGGAGTTTCTGCATAAAACACATCCTTTATCTGAAAAATCAAGCACATGTTCTTTACATGGATCCACTGTTGCGCTCTCAAAGAGGAGTGTGCGAGCTTGAGCTTGAATTTTATGAAAGATGGGAGGATGCTGATGAGTTTGCCTTCTGGCTCATCACGGGTTCCCTGTCTAGAGAATTAAGACATAAGTATGAACACCTCGAAAGTGCTGGAGAGCTTTGGAAGGAACTCTCGACAGCTTTTGGCAAAGTGGAGCGAACTATTAACTGTAAGCTTGTGCACAATCTTGTATGCAAGAAGATGGTTGAGGATAGTTCAGTGACTATGCACATGATGTCTATGATTGACCTCATGAGACAGTTTACTGTGCGGGGTGGTAATATCAGTGCGCAAGGCGAGATTGATATTATCCTGAATTCTCTTCCGGAATCCTATTATGACTTTAAGGTGGTTGCTGCTGCAAAGGGAGAGTATGCTCTGCATGAGCTACTTGAGGACCTTGTAGTAGAGCAATCCACCATGCGAGCACGGATACCTGTTCTGTCTGGTTCTAGTACTGGTTCGACAACCTCTAAGGTTTGAGACGATGGTGCTGAGAGCAAGTTTAGGAAAATAGGCAGTGATAGCAAGTCTAGGAAGGGGAAGAGAGTCAAGGTCACTCCAAAGAAGAACGAGTGTGCTGGATGCGGAAAGGTGGATTGTCCGAATGCCAAGGGACAAGGTACATCATTTGCATTTGTAACAGAAACATGTTTAGCATCGGTTTCTACTCATTCATGGGTAGTGGATATTGGAGCTACTGATCATGTTTGTTACATTTTGCAGGGGTTCACACCGAGGAGGGTGCTGAAGAATGACGAGGTTACCATCTTGATGGGGAATGCAACACAAGTGAGTGCAACTGCCATTGGAGATTTCACCTTGTACTTTGATGATTATGTTTTAACTTTGAAAGATGTTTTGTACGTGCCGGATTTTCGGCGAAATCTTATTTCAGTTTCCAAACTTTATGTTAATGGATATTCAGTTATTTTTGATAGTGGTGTTTCTATCATTGGTAATAACGGTGTTATCTGTCGTGGAATGCTGAGTAATTCTCTCTATGTTGTTAACTTTAATCATAAGTCTTCCACAAGTATTGCATGTAATTCATACGTAATTGTGATAGCGCGTTTTGCAAAACGCGCTATAGCTGCAAGTGTACAGACCACTGCAGAGGGCAAGTTATAATTTATCGAACACGAAGATTGCAGATTCAAAATACACTCAAGCACTAAAGCACAGTTATTTTATTACTATTTAGACGATCCGAATAAAAAGTTTGGTTTATTTAAAACTAGGCAATAATTGAAACGCAATATATAGAATGACAAGTAAAAAAAATTTATTAAGTTTAGAAAATTTATTGAGGAACTAGGATTCCAGGGCAATCCACATTGAAGAATAATCAAACAATTATTTACGCAATTCAATTCCAATTTTAATTTCCAAAAACGTGAGTTAATCTCAAATATGTTATCAGGTGATCCTCTCGGACTCTAAACCATAACTTGGAATAAAAGACCTAGTGACTCCTCTCGGACGTGCAAAAAGACTTTTACTCTTGATAAAACCTTAGATTTTTAAAACCCTTCAACAGTTCAATTTCCTCTCGGACAATCATTCTATTAAATCCAATTTATCTGCATCTTAATTGATAACCTAGACCTCTCGGTTCAAAAGCTATCAGTTCAAATCACAATCGATGGCCAGTCTCACGTAATTAATGAAAAGCTCAGATAAAATTAGAACGTATATGGAAAAGGAAAATCGAATCACATAAACATTTAAATGAAATTCATCAAGTTTCAAAACCCTAGAATCCACAAAGGGATTTAGCCAATCATGCTAACTCCCACAAAAACAAAGAATAAAGAGTCATGGAACTGAAGAACATGAAAATCAAAAACCCGAAAACTTCAATCTTCAATCTCCAGTGTGCTCTTCAAGTTTCCTATTGTTTCTTGTGTTCTCCAAGCTTTCTCTCTCTTAAAAATATGTGAAGAAACCTTTTTTTTGGTCCTGGGAAGTCCTATTTATACATGGGTATCGCCAAATCTTGGAAAAATATGATTTTGGGCTTCAGATTTGTCAGAATTCGTCAAAAATGCGCCAAACTCGGCGACCCGCATACCCGATCGGCAATCGCTGAAAATGTTAATTGGGTCGCCGATATTGTTTCGAAACCATCGTGAAAACTTTTCAAACTTGGAAACCCATCCACGAGATCGGCGATCGCCGATTGTGTCATTTGGGTCGCCGATTTTGTGACGTGGGACAAAAACAGAATTCCCACTTCGGCGACCCATCTACAAACTCGGTGATCGCCGAGTGTGTCATTTGGGTTGCCGATAATGTCACGAACGTGAATTCGGCGTGGTCTTCAGTATTTTCTAACTTCTTCCTTTTCCCGATGCAAGTTAGCATCGATTGGCCCCATGGTACTTGGTTAGATCTCGTAAACAACTCGACTGTGCATGAAATCTGCATAAATAACCACAAACCAAACCAAACGTAATATTTCCTTAAAGAATAAAGATAATGCATGAAAACACCACATAACAATCCAATCTGAGGTCAAAAGTGAGCTAATCTATATCATTAGAATGCACAAAGTGAGTGTTTATCAAATTGATAATCCTAGAAAGAGAAAATTACTTCTTCTGATGAAGATCTTACATATCTCTGGCATTTGAGACTGGGTCACATCAGCTTGAAGCGGATTCAAAGACTTGCAGATGACGGTACATTGGACCTAGTCCGGGCTGTACCTTATCATTTTCATTGACGACTACTCAAGGTACGGATACGTTTACCTGCTTCGCTACAAGTCTGAATGCTTTGAGAAATTCAAAGAGTTCAAGGCTGAAGTAGAAAAGAAGGTCGGGAAAACTATCAAGTCACTGCGATCTGACCGCGGTGGCGACTACCTCGGTAACGAGTTCCTACAGTATTTGTCAGAAAATGGGATTACATCCCAGTGGACTGCACCAGGTACTCCCCAGCAAAACGGTGTAGCTGAAAGAAGAAATAGGACTCTTCTAGAGATGGTAAGATCAATGATGAGTTATGCAAACTTACCAATTTTGTTTTGGGGCTACGCATTGGAAACAACAACTTACGTGCTTAAAGTGGTGCCTTCTAAATCAGTTCCTAAGACACCTTCTGAGCTCTTCCTTGGTCGCAAACCTAGTTTGTGCAAGTTTAGAGTATGGGGCTGTCCGGCACACGTACTGTCGAAGGAACTTGATAAGTTAGAAAGCAGGTCAAAAGTAATGTTGTTTATAGGGTATCCAAGGCAAATGAAAGGTGGTTACTTTTACTGTCCTGAGAGTCAAAAAGTCGTGGTTAGCACCAACGCTAGATTCTTGGAGGACGAGTATGTGAGTAATCACAGGTCAAGGAGTGATATCGTTCTTCAAAAAATTGAGAACGAGAATGAAATTCCAAGGGAAGGGGAACGTGTAGATGTGGGTGCACCTGTGAGAGGTACAGCACCACAAACACGTTCTTCAGTGCAAGGTGCAGGACCACAAGTCACTGCACCTACTACTGACACGGCACCGATGCCTCGTCGTAGTGGGAGAGTTATTTTCCAGCCGGAAAGATGCATGTTCGTGGGTGAGTCTTCGGACTTGAGCCCGGAAGACGGACATGAGGACTCTGACCCACTGACTTACGAAGAGGCAGTGCGGGACAAGGATGTTGCCAAATGGCGTGTCGCCATGGATTCTAAAATTGAATCCATAACTGCTATGGATGTATACCAGAAAACTGATTTTCCGGATGGCTTTAGGGCCATAGGGTGCAAATGGGTATCCAAGAGTAAGAAAGGGGCGGATGGAAAGATCACGGCTTTTAAAGCCCGGCTGGTGGCAAAGGGTTATAGTCAGAAAGAGGGCATTGACTATGACGAAACCTTTTCACCCGTAGCCATGCTCAAATCCATCCGGATACTCCTTGTCATAGCTACGTATATGGACCTCGAGATCTGGCAGATGGATGTCAAAACCGCTTTTCTAAACGGTTACCTTGAAGAAGGTAGGGACATCTATATGCAGCAACCCGAGGGTTACATAAGCAAGGGCGAAGAACATCTTGTCTGGAAGCTTAGGAAGTCCTTATATGGACTTAAGCAAGCTTCAAGGTCGTGGAACTTACGTTTCATCGATGTGATTAAATCTTATGGATTTGCACAGTTGGGAAACGAAAGTTGTGTTTACCAACTTTGTGTCAGTGGGAGCGTGGTCTTCCTTGCACTTTACGTTGATGACATACTCCTATTTGGAAACAACGAGGGAGTGATGTCGGAAATCAAGGCTTGGTTATCCGAACAGTTCCAAATGAAGGATCTGGGAGAAGCTGGCTACATTTTTGGGATTAAGGTCTTACGAGATCGTAAGAGAAGAATGTTGAGCTTATCCCAGGCATCCTATGTGGATAGTGTGATAGCCCGGTTCAGCATGCAACTCGCCAAGAAAAGCTTGCTACCTTTCAGACATGGCGTTCATCTTTCTAGTGGGCAGTGTCCTCAGACACAATGGGAGAAAGATGAGATGAGTCTTGTACCATATGCTTCGGCTGTGGGTAGCCTCATGTATGTGATGCTGCGTACCAGGCCAGATATCTGTTATGTCGTTGGCATGGTAACAAGATATCAATCTAACCCTAGACAGGCGCACTGGACTGCTGTAAAGCACATCCTCAAGTATTTGAAAAGAACTAGGAATTTCTGCCTAGTTTATCAATGTGAGGATTTGTGCCCTGTGGGTTATACGAACTCGGATTTCCAAGGGGACCAGGATGAGAAGAAATCGACCTTAGGATATGTGTTTACCCTGGGAGGTGGAGCTATATCCTGGAGGAGCTCAAAGCAGAAATGCATTGCTGACTCCACAATGGAGGTGGAATATGTCGCCGCCTCCGACGCCTCGAAAGAGGGGGTATGGCTCCGGAACTACCTTTTAGGGTTGGGCGTGATCCCGAGTTTGCCGAGGAGCATCACAATTTATTGTGATAACTCTGGTGCAGTGGCAAACTCAAAGGAACCACGGTCTCACAGGGCAAGCAAACAAATAGAGAGAAAGTACCATATCATACGAGAAATTGTATCGAGGGGCGATGTGCTGATTAAGAAGATTGACACTGGTGACAATCTTGCTGATCCATTTACAAAGAGCTTGCCACAGAAAGTTTACGAAAGACATATTCGTGAGCTGGGTCTGAGGTGGATGCGGACCACTGACAGTGTTTAAGGAGACAGCAGACTAGATAGACGGACTGTATACTCTGTAATAGCTTAGTTATGCTTTGAGTATAAGTGGGATATGGATGGGTTTTGTATACTGAAAGCATTTATTATAATGAGTATACAACGGTTTATTTCTCCTATCTGTTAACAATCTTACATGTATGAACAATGGTATCCTCTTGTCTCACCGATAGGGACAATCATACGGCGTGTTGTAGATCGCAGAAGACAGTATGATCACTTGACCTAGTGAGACATAAACCTGATCACAGCCGAGACAACGTATGAGGATACGTCTGTCCGGATGGTTGCGGCATTGTCGGAATAAGTAGTATGTCTTGGCTACTTGACATGCTGGTACGCAGAGGTGGCGTATTGATGGACCGCAGTGAGATATATTCGTCTGTCTGACATCAGCGAATATAAGATCTCGTTATATTGATTGAGTCCAAACCCTAACGAAGGTTCAGGGGTTTGCACGGGTTGATTGTTGCTTTGACTTGCCATGGTGGAGAGCCTAATTAACGTGCTCGTATATCCGCATCTTGGGTAACAACAATTCATGTAGTACCGCCTGAGACTGGGTTTAGGTAACCATATCCGAGTAATAGGATGAGGACATTCCCTGAGGAGATCAATAACATTCATCGTGTCAAAGTCCTGCAGGCTGATTAAGTTCAGGCACGAGTGATAAGGATTGAGTGGTACTAATCAGGAATTATAAGATATTAATTAATTGTAGTTAGAGCTTGTCAGAGGCTCCGATTAATTAATGGATGTCCGGTAACCTTAAATATGGGGATTCTCAATTAATGCAGCTCGTTCTCATAACGTGGTAATAAAGGGGTAGGTCAGTATTAATTCTGTGGTGAAAAAGAATTATTATTAATTAATTAATTGTGTCCTGGGTTGTGGACATGTGAATTAATTAATTTATAGGCCCACTTTATTATTTGCATTGGGTCCCAGGTCTGGCCCAAATAAGTGTGCTGAATTGAGCCCAGGAACCCATTAGGGTTTACAACCCTAGGTCTATAAATAGACAGCTCTCTCTCATAAGTTGTAACACAGTTGAAAAACCCTAAATCTAGAGAGAGAGAGAGAGAGAGGGGCGCCGATCTGAAGAAGGAAGAAGGAGAATTTTCGAATTCTGGTCCTGCTCAAGCCACAGATCTTCGGAATCCTCACCAGTAGTAGATCTGATCAGCACCGGGATACAGATCTGAAGATCTAATCTGGAGAACAAATTTCTTTCTTCCTCTTTGTTTTTTGATTTTTATTCTAGAAATTAGACATCTAATTTCTACTTCTGTAGATAACAATCAAATTGCGTGGTTGAATTGAAAGTGGAAATTCAAACGCAAAAGATCGGATCAGACTCGACGGAGTTACGGTAAACCCTAAATCCACAAATCTCAGTATTAAATTCATAGGAGCATGCTAGGGTTTATTATGATTTTAATTATGCTCAATATCCATAAATCGATCCGGTTCAGTTTGGTTTTGGTGATTCGGTTCACGGGAAAACCCTACACATTGGACCGCGGTAAAGCACATACTCAAATACTTGAAAAGGACTAGAGACTATTGTCTCGTCTATCAGTGTGAAGAGTTGTGCCCTGTGGGTTATACTGATTCGGATTTCCAGGCAGACCGAGACGAAAAGAAGTCCACCTCTGGCTATGTGTTTACATTGGGAGGTGGGGCCATATCATGGAGGAGTGCAAAGCAGAAGTGCATTGCGGACTCCACCATGGAAGCAGAATATGTGGCAGCTTCTGAAGCTTCGAAAGAAGCAGTATGGTTTCGAAACTTCCTTCTGGAGTTGGACGTGATTCTTAAGCTGCCCAAGACAATCACGATATACTGTGATAATTCGGGAGCTGTAGCTAATTCAAAGGAACCACGAACTCACAGAGCAACAAAACACATTGAGAGGAAGTACCATATTGTACGAGAAATCGTAGCAAGGGGTGATGTGCTAGTAGAGAAGATTGATACAAGAAATAATCTAGCGGATCAATTCACAAAGGCTCAACCTCAGAAGGTCTACGAGATGCATGTACGTAACCTTGGGCTGAGGGCAAAGCTATCCACGTAGAATGTTTGATGTAATAGCTAGATTAGTTTAGACGCGTTATACTCTGGAAAGCACCTGTATAATGCTTTGAGTATAAGAGGGAGATTGATGGATTTATATACTGAAAGCATTATGATTGGTATATTATGTACAAGGTCGATTGGTTAATATACTGGGAATCATAAATGTTGTATGTTCATCTCCTGTCTGAATTAACAAACATGTGTCGCAAA